>JAVSBV010000074.1:3235736-3246275 GCA_033117975.1 Parotocinclus spilosoma | reverse complement strand
CTCACGTTCTTTGGTCCGATTAAGCAGAATTTTGGTCCAAATAAGCAAATAACATTACACGTATATAATAGGATTTGATAAATGGCTGGTCTCATTAACCGGTGGTCCTATTAACCAGATTCGACTGTAATTGAATCCCGGCAATGTGAAGACTGGCTGGAATAATTCGGACTAGATACATTTAGTCATTTCGCAGGCCCGACAGGGGCAACTTGACAATCCTGAAGCTTGAACCCTTAACCTGGGACCTTTAAGGTCATAACTCAAAGTCCCAGACCACATAGTGGGCAGCCATGGTACAAGTTTGGTGTTGCAGCGCACGCATGAGGAGATCTTTTCAGAAACTCGTGCCAAACTGGATTAAACTGGTATGAAAATGAATGAATGACCCCAGCAATAAGGCTTACACCCCAGTACTTAAAGCTGGAAAGCTTTCTTCCATGTTAATGTCATCATCTAAGTCATACTAAGGCTGTTAAACCGCCACCCATGCGACCACGCTTCCTAGCGTCCCTTGGCACACTTTGTGGGACAAGTGCCAGCCAGGCTCTAAAAACAGCCCGTGTTTACATTCACCACGTTCTGGTGACACTCGTCAATCAAAGAGGGAATCGTGCTGGCCGACGTGATGCTGATGGTGGACACTCAAGCTTTAATTAGCATCCTGTCCCTGAGGATTATGAGCCTGGAATCAGCCAGGCGGACGGCTGATGTGTTATGTTCACTCGATCGAGCGGATTTGCCGCCGTGACACTGTAGATCGTGGAATCTGACCGAGGTCGAAAATGGACCGGCTTGTGTAACTCGATTTCACCTCTGCCCATTGGGACAAGGATGTCCAGAGCCTGTCATGGAATGTGGGTGGGACTCAGGCAGGGTCTTCTCTGTTCTGGCTTAGCACCCCCATGTCCAGTTTATTTATTAATTTGGCTTCTTTAACTTCGCTATCGCTATCGGCATGAGTGGCCATGTAAGCCACACACACAAGGTTATATCCATACACAAGTTCATCTCAACACCAGTCACACACATATATATATATAATCAAAGTCAATGCCAATTTTGGAGTAATCAATTAACCTAACACGCATGTCTTTGGACTGTGGGAGGAAACGGGAGTACCTGGTGTAAACCCACACAGACACGGGGAGGACATGCAGAGTCCACACAGAAAGGACCCAGGTCTCTCCACCCTGGGATTGAACCCGGGACCTTCTTATTGTGAGAAAGCGGTGCTACCCACCGAGCCACCGTGCTGCCCCCCCATGTCCAGTATTTGCTGGTGTATTCATGTTGGTTTCTATAGTAACCGTGCACATAGTGTACACATGGCGAAGTAGGTGCAGCGCGGATTATCCGAAACACCATACAGGAAACTTCATGCAACCTGTTTGGGCTGAAACCTTTTGGTGGACGTCCGATATGTTCCCTGCTCTAATGTGCCCAAGTAATGGACCAAAACACGCGCACAGTTTGGGTATTCCTACGCTTATGGGGACTTTACACTGCAATGACGATTCATGTAACTTATCAATGTTATACCTGCAAACCCGTCGGCTCTTCCTCAAATAAAAACTGCATTTTTCTCTAATTGCGATATAGGATAGGTCCCTTAGTGCTGATACGTCAGCCTTCAATTTTCGGATGATTTTTGGAACATGACTGTGAGCTGGGGCGTGTGCACGTCCAGTGGCCGGTGAAGGGTAAAAGCCTGCGGGACCGTAACCCGTTGCAACCAGCGTTTTCGTGCACATTTTTTTGTCAGCCCTCTGTGCACTGGCCGTTAGTGTGAAAGGACCATGTGTGTGACACAGAGAGAGTCGGTAGAGTGTGGTGCACGGGAGGAGTGCATCAGGTACAGTCGTGCTGCTGGGAGAGTTCTGCATAGCAACAGATGAGATAGGCGATAGGCGTAAACCTGATGGCGAGACTGATATACACAGTACTGTGCAAAAGTCTTAGGCCACCATTAGATCACACAGGGCGTTGTTTTATAACGGCATAATGACCGTATGTAATTATGTATCAGTCTCTTTATTAGAATCCAACAGGAAAAAAAAAACAGGAAATGTTTACGCAGTGTTACAAAAATCTATAGGCTGCTGTGGAGAGTGTTTAGTGTGACCTCCCCTCACACACACAGGCAACATATTTTGGAAAGGGGAACAGGGTGAAAAGGCTAAGACATGCTAAAGCTCACAAAGCGTGCAATCAAGATCATTGAGAAAGAGGATTATATATGGTTATAATGGACAATTTGGTTATTATAGTATTGCTGAAACAACGACTCTAATGGTGGCCTTATACTTTTGCACAGTACTGTGTGTACGTATATTGATATATAAACATGACATATTCTATTCAAATATTGATTTCTGAATTTTACCTAAGTTACAGCATTCCTAAATGTTTTATATCATGACATCCTAGACATGTCGATAGCTAAACATATTGCATTCTGCCAAAATAATAAACCTCGCGTTGTAACAGCGGAGAAAGAGTGCAGCCTTCTCTCTGCTGCAGCAGGATTTAAGGCGCGCTCACGGTGATGCTCGAAGCCCCGCCTCCTCATTACATATGCAGGAATATAAAGCGAGTCGCTTACGGCGCTCCGCCTTACTATCACTCCAGCCACGGCACGATGCGGAGCGCTCAGGGCTAGATACAGCTCGCTTCTTTTGCCTGCTGCTGTTCTTTTTTTTATACGCTTCTTTGTACCTTTTTAATATTGTGGGGGTTTTTTTGTACTCTACATGTCGGTGAGCATGAACCTTTCTGTGCGCTCGGTCAGATCAGGGAGATAATACAGCGCCCATGAGGAGACGGAGCTGCTGTGTGACCCTTAAGTGCTTTTAGGATGCGCAGATCGCGGGACCTACGGGGTTTAACGGGCTTCTGAAGAAAGACACAGAGAGACTTTTGTAAACAGAGCGAAGATGGTGCAGAACGTGATTCTGGTCTTCTTCCGCAGGAGACTGAGTCAAAGACCGGCGGTGGAAGAGCTGGAGAGTCGGAATATCCTCAAACGTGAGTAAGGAGCGCAACAGCTAATACCAGGACTGATGTTCGAGATATTAGAGATATTAAGCATAGATTAAGCATAGTGCACACTATAAATAATAATACTATTACTACTACTACTACTACTAATAATAATAAAAACGTACAGGTGTCTACGACCAAAGCACCCACTGTTATTTAAAGATGGTCAAATATATTTATTAACGCATACCTACAACATTTGTATTTGTTAACGCGTGTTTATAAACGCATTATATTTATATTATTTATATTTACATTACTTCATAAGTCCTTGGTAATGCAGGTTCGGGGTTCAAATCCCACTGCCACTGCTGGGTCCTTGATAAAGGCCCTTAACCCACACTTACTTGCTCTTCCAAGCTTCAGTTGCACATTGCTCTGTATAAGGACTTAATGTAAGTAAATATATATATATATATGTATGTAAATATACACTGCTTAAAAAAAGGGAACACGGAGTTACATTGTGTTGTTTAAGTGTTCCCTTTATTTGTTTGAGTAGTGTATATTTACACACACACATATATATATATATATATATATATATATATATTTAGAGAGAGAGAGAGAGAGAGAGAGAGAATGTAATAAAATCAGATATCTATGGATTACAGACAGATCCATTTTAAGAATGCCCATACAAGCCTCTGTGATGCCAAACAGAACGTGGAGGTTGCCAGCCATGCCAGCCAACATACGTCTTTATTGATAAATCTGACTCGTTCCTGTGCGATTCTTAAAAAGCAAAAGCAGAGGAGAGAAAGTGATGGGCTCGATGAGCAAAGATGTAACCCTAAACCAAAAATGTTGGACACCACAGCATTCCCAAGGCACGTGTGAATATTTTACATGTAAACAAAGAAGCATAGCGGTGGGGGATTCACATAGTAACGCTTATTGGGAGACAAATACGTTCTTTGTCTACAATTGAAATCATTTTGAATGAGGATGCAGTAAAAACTGCTTTATAAAATACTTTTTGCTGGCTGATTTGATCCGTTTTGACTGAATTCTAGTGACGGGAATGTTTTTATGCAACAAAATGTAGCAGTAATATTGATTAGAAATTATAGTTACCACTTTTATTGTATTTTATGGTATGCATTAACATTGATGGTCTCTCTCTCTCTTTTTGATGTTTTAACATCCTTTTCATGGAGAAATGTTGGGTGCAGGCGCAAGACAGCAAGCACGTCTGTCCATTGCAGGGTTGTGTAGGGGGTCTCCCCTCCCTTAGGCGCAGCCAATTGTGTCTGTGTGATTCCCGACCCAACAGGAAGGCTAGAGATTTGGCCGCACTCTTATTTTCTTAAGATCTATCCAGCAGAAGCTATTCATTGCTGTCGCCGTAATTTAATCAGTCAATCCTAGTGTAGTTTCTTCTGCTTAATTTATTACAGTTATAATAATCAGATGCCTTAAATTCATACACCACGTGCCAGGGGTGTGTTTTTCAGGTGGCATTAAGGTTACTCCGAGGATGTTTTTACCTTAAACCATTTGAGGTTTGCAGTCCCTGAAAAGAAATGACTGAAATGGCTCTCAGCTGAGTCTGAACGACAAGCAAATGCCAAAAGCAAACGTGCGAAAACATCCACTAAGTGTAAGAGAGTCAGGTCAGTTGGTCCTGTTTATATTAGGATTATATTTAGTGGGCAGCTGTGCATCGACTCGCTGCTCTCGGTGCATTTGGTTTGCTTTCATTTGTTGCTCTATCTTTGGTATCGGGGCAGCTGCCCTGCAAAGCCCATGGCTGGCTGACATTCTTTGCATTTCTTGACCTAATCAAAGCATTTTCTAAAGCTTTCTTTCTATTATTAAATCTGAAAAAATTTGACACTCCCAAGGCCAAACCCCACCCCCCATCCCCTTAATTCTGAGCCTATAATATCTATACGTAATATAAAGCTGCAAGAATAGCATCTCCTTCGTTTTTCCTGACGCCTTTTTTTTGTATGACCCGCAGAGAGGAACGACCAGACGGAGCAGGAGGAGAGAAGGGAAATTAAGCAGAGGCTGAACAGAAAGGTACGAGCGCTCAGACATCCGGCTTTAGGAATATTACAAACCCTTAATCTCCCGAATAGATTTAATGCTGGACAAAAAATTCCAGTGACTACAAGCCCTAATACAGGGGAGTGGGGGATTAATTTGAGAATAGGATAACGATTGGACACATGACCAATTATTACATCATAACATCATAATTACGGCGCCGGCTGTACAAAACCTTATTATACAACCTACATAACATTCACTGAGCTAAAAAAACATTAACCCCTAATAACAACCCTTTCTTTCCCTACGCAGCTAAACCAGCGTCCCACAGTAGACGAGCTCCGCGACCGAAAGATCCTCATCCGCTTCAGCGACTACGTCGAAGTGGCCAAAGCTCAGGACTACGACAGGAGAGCGGACAAGCCATGGACCAGACTGTCAGCTGCAGACAAGGTACAGCTTAGTACTTCCAATTCTGCGCCCTTTTAAGAAACCCTGCAGCTTCTTGTACCACACATAGTGAATTTTAAATTGACTGAAATTCACCAGACTTTGTTTTGTAAAGTCCCAAAAGCAATACGTTCAAAAAATCTGGGACTCTTTTGTGAATCTCGAGCCGATTTTAGTGGCGAGTTGCCAGTGAGCTGCAAAAGCTAATTATATTAGAACAATAAAACAAAACTGGATGGAAAAGTCACCTCAGTACAACAAAACATCATATATATATATATATATATATATTACCTTGCATCCATGTGTGTTTACCTGCTCAGCCTCACATTTGCCTATTTATTTCTGTAATTAATAATTTATTTATCGTAGGCGGCGATACGGAAGGAGCTAAATGAGTTCAAGACAAATGAGATGGAGGTCCATGCGTCAAGCAAGCACCTCACCAGGTCAGTAGGTTTTCTTTTTCTTCCACTGTGGCCTGAAACAATCAGCCAAAGTCAGCCGCTATAATCCGATCACGGGGCTCAGTAATCTGATATTTTGGAGTCAGCATGAGTCAGGCGGTAATCAGATTTCTTTTAGCGGCCCGGCTACAACTATCGAAGCTCCGAGTTTACTCTACGGTAGCGAGGCGGCATGGTTAGTACCGGGAAACACCGACTTCAACTATGAGTGCGTTTACGTGCACTGTATAATCCGATACCTGCAGCGAATCCGATCTGTAACCTGTCGGTAAACTGTAATCGGGCATTCAGAAAACGACTCGATATATGGATTTCTGAATGATTGGATTTCTGCTTTGCAACCAGCTAATAATTTCACAGGAGGATGTGTTAATTCCGAGATAAATAACGTAACGCTTCACTTTCTTGAGCCTAGATTCCTGCGTTACCCAAAATGTGTTTGGTAGCCGTTTCGCAGGGGCTGCATTTAAATCCAGGGTTGCCAGATCCCACTAGGGTTTTTTTTCGTTTGATTCTGCTAGCCACATCTGGAAGAGAACATACGTTTGCCTGCACGCACAGACGGAGAGAAAAGACGATTACTGAGCTCACTATTGGATTCAAAAGCGGAGTATGCTACCTGAGTGCTTGACCAATCGGGAGTAATAACGGCAGAAATCTGTTTACGTTCGGATTGTTAAGTGCACAAACATGCACTCGATGGCCTCACAGCGCCCTCTTGCACAAGGATCATGCAAAAATAGTTCAGTAATGGTTCATAATGTACGGCTAACAACGTAAGGTGTTGCCCCAGCTTCCAAATTCCCCAGATCTCAGTCATGACTGGGTGTCTCCTGTGAGACTGCAGCCCAGCGTACATATGATATCAGACTAATAACGAAGACACATCCCTCCCACTGAACTTAAACTCGTTTTAAAAATCAAGCGCTAAACGATCCTCTGTTCATCTAATAAAATTAATTCCTGTGTTCTCTGCTCCAGGTTTCACCGGCCATAGCAAGGTTTCTTCTGTGAAGAACATGCCGGGCGTTAACGTTGGACCTCTGGAGGGTCCTTTCTGTTCTGTGGCCCATGGGTCCCTGGTGGGCCTGCTGGATTTTGGGCATTATGGAACGGCGGAGGCTGGAGAAACGTGAAGATTGTGGAGTTCCTGTGAATTCCTACAAGTTGATCTCGCTCGCTCTTGAGAGGAACAATGGACTGTGCTGGAAAAGAAAGCCAGGCTCTCTCTCTCTCTCTCTCTCTAAAAAAAAAAGACCTTTTTCCAAACGTTTGCCTTTCAGTGCCAATAGGGATGGAATGGAGTCCTGCATGTGACTAAAATCAAACCGTTTGCTCTCTCCAGTAATGGTACTGTAGTCACACCCCGAGCGATTGTGGGCTCCCACTAAAACTTGAGTTTCATATCTGCTGTACATAACGTCTGAGAAACGATTTCACGTCTGACCTTTGTAAGCATTATTTATTGTCTGCACAGTACAAGATTTTGCAGAAACCTACGCGTCTTGTCTTTTTTGGTGCTTTAATAAAGGAGGCTCAGTAAGTGCTTTGTGTTTTGTACCAATACAGACCCTTCCTAAAGGTGCATGTCTTTCAGGGACCGTTAATGAGCTCAGGAGTCACACCAGTTTCAAGATTAAGATTAAATGAACCCTGATGCCACACTGTGGTTCGGTGTGTAGCACCTCACAACAAGAAGGTCCCGGGTTCAATCCCAGAGTGGAGCAGCCTGGGTCCTCCCCATGTCTGTGTGGGTTTACTCCGGGTACTCCGGTTTCCTCCCACAGTCCAAAGACGTGTGTGTTAGGTTAATTGATGTCTCCAAAATTGTCTTTGACTTGCGTATGCAAAACACCCCAGCCGTGTAACTGGAAAACAGATGCAAGCCGGTCCCAAGCCCGGATAAATGGGGAGAGGTGGAGAAAGCAATGGCAAACGACTCCACTATCCTGCCGAAATACTTCATGGATCACATCAATGAAGGACAGAAATGTGTGGAGATCAATGATCCATCAAGTGACCGAGAGTCGACTGCGACTGTACAGTTAATCCCATCCCAACGCCACACAATGGCGCGGATTGGCTGTAGCTACAAGATCGATGTCAGAAATTTACACAGTCATATCAGAAGAATACGTCCATCCTCCCCCCTTAATACAATACTACACTCACCGTTAATAATATCAGCTCGAATTAGAAGTGTCCACATACTTCAGGCCACATTTGACATTGTATGACTTTGTATCACAGCTCTACATCCTCGTGTGTGTCTGACCAGCGCACCATTTATTATTATCACACAGAGTCGTTCGTGTTGGCAGACAAACGCCGTTTATGGTCTGACCACAAGCGAGTCTAAAATAACAGGCTGTTTGATCGCTCTCGTGCTGCGGCTGACCACAATTCACATCTTATCAAATAAGAGAGGCATTATTTACCCTCGAAACTAACCAGGCGAGATAATAAAATACACTCTTATTTAGGCCAGACTTTTTTAATTGCTTGTTCCTCGGATGTCCCTACTTAAGAATCGACTGAGGAGGGAGGAAAAAAATTAAAATAAATCTTTATTTTTCAGCACTTTTCAATTTCTCGAGGACTATGTGGAATCATGTGTGGGTGTGTGTGTGGGGGGGGCATAATTTTTAACGACACAGTATGACAACGTGCCGGAAATCTGTTACATAACACAATCACATTGAATTGCTCCAGGGTCCAGCGGTGTTGTGCTTTATTTCAGTAAAGCCATTCAGATGTTAAGTTACACAGTCGTGACTGTACCTCACCCCATCCCCAAAATGGAACTAATTAGAGATATACGCTACAGACAAACCCTGCCAAACTGACCAGGATAATTGGACTTTGGACAAAACATGACCGTTCCCAAAATCCACGTTCTTACGCAAGCAAGGACGGCAGTGGTTAAAGTCAAGTCAAGTCAAATTGATTTCTATAGCGCTTTTTACACTGGAGCATTGTCTCAAAGTAGCTTTACAATCTTCTATTATCTTAAAAGGCCAATCCCAAATTAAGCAAGCCTAGGGCGACAGTGGCAGGAAAAAAATCCCTAAAAGTAGAAGAAAGAAACCTTGGGAGGACCAAGACTCAAAAAGGGACCCGTCCTCCATGGGTGGCCTAGATGTTAAATAAATAAATACTTAAAGAGTATATTAAATTATAGTAAAATTAAGTAAGTGATACAATTGAAATCAATATTAATATTTAAGTTAGTATATAGATTTTAATATTTAATTTATTAGATTTTAAAATCAGTCCTCAGTGGGAGGTCCTTGGAGGCACATTGTCTCTTGGTGACTAAGTAATGGAGGGAGTTACTGCACTCTGGGTGGGTTAAGGGTGGGTTAGAGCCACCCTTAGCGGTGAGGATGCCAACCTTTTTTCCTTGGAGCCTCCCTACAAGTGTCTAAGAAAAGCTGCAGATAAATTCTTTTAGTTTTATTTAACATATAAAAAAGTGTATTTTGACAAAAATAGTGCACCTCAGAGCAGACAAAACCTTGCACACCCCCTGAGGGGCATCTGGATTTGGAAAGCATGCGGTTAGAGGCTTAGGCCAGTGTGTTGTTGGCAAAAAAGACAACCACGGCCATGCTTGGAAAAGAAAGCAAGAATGTTAAAAAGGAATGGCCCTAATAGGGAAGTCCCTTGTGTTTTCATGAGTCACAACAATAACGTCATAAACGTTTTTTAAAAAAAATTTGTACTATATATGGTCCAAAACAGAGACAAATGAATCTTTTGGTTGCCAAAATCCTACAGGAGTCGTTCATACAGAAGACTTAGACTGTCTTTGTGAATCTTTATAACATTTTGGGAGTTTCTCCTTGCCACTGTCTCCCCAGGATCAGTTGTGAATCTGCTTTGAGACGACGCCACAAGCTATGGAAATAAATACTTATCACCTGGGGTTCCATTTCTGTGGGACCACAGCATACAGGATCTATTCAGCTCTTATATAACAGCGAACTAAGAATAGCTCGGAGAAAACAAAAAAAGGAAACGTAACTGCTTTAGAAAGGAGCAGAGGAAGCTCTAGTGACGCGGCGCACAAATCTTCCCCAAGAAAATGTAATATCCTTTTCATGAGGCCAAAAGAAGCGCCCACACAGGGCTAATCTAACATTCCGGTGCTTCATTTCGGAAGTTCATATCTCTTTGAATCCTTTTTAAAAAATGATGCTCGTCGCACTTCATCCACTGTTCATGTAACACGGAACTGTATTAAGAGGGTGACTTAGGTATATTAGAGGAACGATGGACGAAGCAGGTCCCAAAAAGGAACACAAGAACTACAGTCTCTCCCTGTTCTAACTTCACCAACTGCACCTTATAAATACAAAACATATAAATACAGTCGATTCCAGTTAATACGACCACCGGTTAATGGGACCAGCCGCTTATTCGGACCAAATCCTAAAGAACCGAAACAAATCCTATTAAATACGTGTAATGTTATTTGCTTATTTGGACCAAAATTCTGCTTTATCGGACCAAAGAACGTGTACAGTATGTAATATCCGTGTAGAAACTCTTCGTCTCTGGCATCACTACCCGAAAACTC
>JAVSBV010000074.1:3132986-3151594 GCA_033117975.1 Parotocinclus spilosoma | reverse complement strand
TATAATGAACAAAGTTGGTAAGTAACAGTAGTTCTTGTTTGTACGTTCGCTATACGTGTAAATCGCACAATAAAGGTACCAAAACATAAAGGACCAAAACAATCGTGTCCCTTAATGCCTTAAGCCTTGTCTAAAAGGTACTCTACTGCATCTGAAATTTGGGTTACTACTACTAAGCTTCCTCTGCAGCCAGATGTGATTGTTACAGAAGACTGACTGGCCATAACAGAGTCTCGCATGTCTCGTATTATTTTAGCATCGGAACAGAGTGCACTCGCGTAAAGCAGGTTGCACAAAGTCAGCAGGGAAGAAGGCAAGCGAGGCAAGTAATTACAACGTTCTCTCCACTGCTCTGTGACTATTAACGTCCCGGGCTCCTCCTGCTCTGCATGAGTCCCCTGGAACGTTCGCTTTCTGCACAAACAGCGCAATTACCGAACCAAATCCTACCGCACCAGCACTTTCTTGCACGCGGCTTTTACAGGAGGTTCTTCATCTGGAGTGGAATCACTGCTGTAGGAAATGATGAAAGGAAAACCTTCTCTACAATGAGGCTCTACAGGACGTCATGATGTCTTTTTAGTACTCAATATATTATATTCAGTACTCCGTATATGCTACCTGTAATTATGAGATGTGTGAAAAGGCCCCTTAATCAATGTTCCCTACATTCTACATACCAGATGTAACGTTATGGGTTCATAAGGAACACAACTGTAAACGATTTGGAACGCTGCCATAGAGGACTTTGCATTAACCCATTAAAAACCATGATCCTCATTTGGGGATGGGGTACTTTAACTGGCCTACTGATGGGATGGGATAAGACGGGACGGGATGGGATGTAGGCGGACAGAAATAAAGAAAAAAATGGTCCGAAAAAATGTGGCAGTTAATAGGTTAAACAGCGTGGTTTGACAACATGCCTGGCAGATACAGCAAAAGTGTCCGAAATTAATACTTTGGATGTACGGTGGAACCTCGGAATTCGAATGCCCATTACACCAAGTTCCACCATGTGTAATAGTTTTTTTGCCCCCGAAACTTGAACAAAAGTGCAGTCTCTGTGCCCCTGTCCCAGTGGTAACTGCGTTAACCTCAATGACTAGAAAGTTTCACTGATTTCATGTATTCCATGAGGTCCCACTGTAAAGCGTACCGTTCTGGTAAGTGCAGTTCATTTTTAGTCAGTCAAATCCGAGCAACCACAAACATCACTGAGTCATAATGTTTACATTTACACTGTGTAAGCAGTTGCCCTTATCCACAGCCAGTTGCAACAAAGCATAATCCAAGAAGCCGAGGGTTACAGGTCGTTCCACAGCGGCCCAACAGTGGCAAGTTGGCACGTTTTATGGTCAACAGTCCAGTAGCTTGACATCTAAAACATCGCTGTCCCTTAAAAAAACGCAATTCCGTTCCGACTATTTTTTAAAAGCATGCCAAAATAAAAGCAATTTGTAATGGCTGTGATCAAAAGCACAAATGTATTTGTTGCTCGTTATGAAGTTTTAGAATGTGAAGAAATCCGCTGAAGAAATAAAGTGTGGGTACCATAACAAGGGACGAAAGAACCTCCTCGAGATGATATAACCAGGATTAACACATACTCACACTTTTATGGCCGGTGTGCTCACAGTCCAGAGGGCCCAATGGCTAACAGGGTCCAAGGCCATACAAACAGTGAGCGTGCTCACATCATGAGTAATCACTTAATCATTGTCTGACCTGGGTGGGGGCGAGAGGTGTGATCAGTTCACTCACCTGTACAATGTCGAGGACCATGCCGGCCGCCACTGTCCCGAACCCGGCCAGCAGGAAAGGGAACACGACCTGCAGTCCAATAGAGAAGGACGTCTCCTTCAGAGGAACCGGGGGTGCCGGGCTTTGGTCCGTGCTTGTGTCGTCACTGTCGTTGCTTTGACTGGTGTTCTCCAGCAGAGCGTCCTCCTCCCTCTGGCCCTTGGCGTTCTGCAGGCAGTCAATCACCACCGACTCCTGCCGCTCGTTTTCCGCCTCAGGCCGCTCGGGGAAGGACGTCACCTCTGTGAGCTCATACTCGCCCGTGCTGGCCTGCCTCTCCTCGGCACCTTCAGCCAGGATGACCGGGTGCACCGAGCCGTTGGAAGAGGTGAAGTCCTTCTTCACCTCTATGATTTCTGTCCCCGTGGACATGTCGGGCAGTTTGTCTTGCTCTTTCGACCAGAGGACCATGCGGAAACCTTGGAGTTGAAATGTCTGATGAAGAAACCGGCAGACGACGCCTTAGCACGCCTTCGTCTTTCGATCACTGCTTCGCTTGACCTACGCCTGATCTATCCCATCCAAGACGTAGATCCCTAACACCCTATTTATTACAGCCGCTGCTCTACGGGCTGAGTAAACGACACAGAAGCCCTAGCCTTGGCCAGGCTTTGTATAAGATCCTGCCTGAACTTGGGGATTTCGCAGGTTAGGTTCCCCATTCACTGCAATGGCTTCTTTTTAAGTCAAACAGATAAGCGGAAGACGCATTTTAAGTCTGTCGCCGTAACGGAATTTCACTCCGATAAACCAGCAGGTCCCAGTGCTGCCCAGGTCCTCTTTACTCTTCACTGGTGGTAGGCACTTGGCAGGACGGTCCCACGCAGCTCTGTACAGTTGTACTGGCTCACTTTACACCACGTGGACCTTCAAATGTATTTAAAGCTCTCTCGAGCCGGAGGGGATAGTGTTACCGGGCTCAGAACACGTGCGTACAGTTGCCCAGTCCCGTGGTCCCCTGTCAAGTGGAAATAAAAGAGTATGCCTGTCAGCTGTGTGTAAAAATAGAACTTTGTAATTAGGCTTATCTAGGTGTTGTGTGTGTTTTGGAAAATGGCCACCTTTACTGAGGTGTTAACGGCTCCGATAATGTAGACAATCAAAGGCATGTGGATAAGACTTTTTATGGATAAATCTACATTTGTGTGTTATTCATCTAATTCTACGTTACGGGCTCAGAAAACAGACTTTTAAAAGGTCGTGTTTGCATTGCTGTTGGCAGAAAAGTTATAATTTCTTTTCTGTCTTTTAAGCTGTCCGCACTCACAAAAGTGATTCAATTACTGACATATAAAAAAGTAATATGAATGTATTGAATGTGAGACTCTTGTACAGTTTCGAGTCCATCTTTGGGCAACAGTCCCACATGTTTATCCTTTAATCCAACATTTATGTAATGAAGGGAATGTCTGGCTCAGTGTAACGCTTCCTGGTCTTATTTTTCACTTGTTTTTGCTGCAATATCGATTCGGCATCCTTATGCAAGCCTTGGGAACAGAAAACGTAATTTTCTTGACCTTTACAGGTTGTAGATCTATGGAAAAATGAGTATGTGTAGGTACTAGGCATTTGGGTGAATTGGAACATTTGTGTTTTACTCTTTATTTTTATTTTATTTAACGGCTGACGAATGCCTTATACTAATATTTATTTGCAATATTGACAAGAGCATGTATTCACTGTAAATGAAAACAAGAGAAGCTGCCTTGATTAAATAAAAAAGAAAGGTTTTGTTGTTGTATTTTAAATAAAGGAAATACTCATGTTTTAAGATAGGAAAGTTCAGAGATCAATATTTGTAGTACTTCAGGTGAGCAAATCAGACGTGGTTCAGGTGATCCTAAT
Organism: Parotocinclus spilosoma; assembly: GCA_033117975.1. Taxonomy (NCBI): domain Eukaryota; kingdom Metazoa; phylum Chordata; class Actinopteri; order Siluriformes; family Loricariidae; genus Parotocinclus; species Parotocinclus spilosoma. Next base: position 3,147,946 of record JAVSBV010000074.1, on the reverse strand, counting down.
CAGTAAGTTAAGTAAAATCAGGTGTGTCTGTGCAATATCTAAAGACATTGATTTAAATAAAAAAACTGGAGTGGTCCAGAGCCCATACTACAGGGTTCATGGCTAATCTAGCGTTAATCATCATCCCAGAGGATGGCAAAAACATGGCCTGAAACACAAAAACAAGGGATCTAATAATCCCCCACGTGCACGAGAATGCCACTAAGATTGCTGCTGCTTCCCTTGGTTTGGTCGGACGGCACAGAGACAGTTCGCACTTTGCTCCTGGACAGAAACAAACTCCCTACTTAGTAGTCTGATCAAATCCAGCTCAACACCGACCGGCGTAAATTAAAGCCGGCGGCTGCAGCAGAACATCCCAGACGGTCACATACTGACCAAAAACCTGCATCTAAATCGTTATGCTCGGTCCTAGAGCTTAAATTTAGAAGAAAAAAAAAGACCTAATTCACTTTAATGGCATTAACTCAAAATGTGATCGTCCTGCTGGTTTAATGTTCTAACTAAACTGGAAGTGCTGTCCAAAAAAAAAGCGCACACAGCAGAGAATGACAAGTAATGTTTCCAGGTATAGTACAACTAACAATATATTAATTTATTTTGAATTTGTTTTTCATTTCTTTCCCTTGCTGAACTTTAGGTTGGGACTGATAAGCATAAGTGACCAACCCCTATAATAATGTTCTCACTTACAGAGTAAGAGTAACTTACAGAGTATCATATATACTGCAGATATATCTGTACATACACTGTACTGTGCAAAAGTATTAGGCCGCCACAGCAACCTGTAAAATGTACCCTGCATAATTATTTCTCAGTCTCTTTATTCTAACACAGCTAGACCTAAATATTATAGAGGCAATGGAGATTAGCTGGACGAAAGAAATAAAAGAGTTTCTTTTATTTTGTGCACATATGTCCTGTTTGTGAATAAAGAGACCATGAATAGCAATAACACAAACAGCAAATCCAAAGGTGGCCTGAGACTTTTATACAGTACATAAGTACAGTATAGAAGTGCAGTATGTAAAACTAATTTAACAGCTATTTTCTTTTTATCTTGTTTCGTGAATGCTACAATAATCCCGTGTATTTTGAAATGAATAACATATATTTGTATAAATCTATGAAGAATAAAAGAATACCAATATTTTGATATAATATGTGAAACTTGTAGTCGATGTACTATAAGTATTGGGTTCTATAGTATAGTAGAAGTATATAAAGTCACATTTATGATTCATTTAAAGTAAGTTCCGTGGCTAAACCCAAGGCTAGATGTAACTAGTGAACAGAAGATAATATGGCAAAACAGAAATAAATAAGATAAGCCCCCAGTCGAAAGATAAACAGAGTATAAGATGGAATAAAAGCAATAAAACCACACGGTTGGATGAAAGTATATGGTCCTACCTTGCAGAAGAACAGAAGCAGGCTGCTGGTATCTTCAGCTTCTCTGATAGACTCTGGCCTGAACTGCTCTTCTCATGGCTTATGTAGGGTTCGAGCCCGGGCGTGGGTTAATCAGTAGCCTAATCGCCGGTTAAGGCTTACGCACCGACCCGTTACATGGCTCCATTTGACGCTGCGCGAAGCTGCGCCTCTCCGTCACTCGTGCGGAGGAGGAGAACTAGGAGGAGGGAGAAGGAGGAGGAGGAGGAGAGGACGAGGGAAGAGGAGGAACCGCTGCTGGGGAAACGTACCGGGATCGATCAGTTCCAGGCACCGCGAACCAATCGCGCCACCGCTCGCCCAAATGCGCGCCACACCAACTGCGTTTCGAAACCTGCATCACGTGACCAGGTCAGGCGAAGTGGGAGGTATAGAAAAGATAAGAAAGATGAAAAAAAAAAAAAAAAAAAAACAGACCATAAAGGCCACCAAAAGAATATATAAGGGCTGACATGGAATAACTGGGATACTGGAGGTCCCACAAACTCAAACACATCCTTTATCACTAAATACAGAACATCCATAGTCCCTACTGAGCAAGCCTAGGGGGACAGTGGCAAGGAAAAGGAAGAACCCGAGGGAGGACCAAGACAACCTGGGAACCCAAGATGCTACGCTATTTATAATAATAGTTTAAATACAAATTAGGTAAATAGAATAATTAAAACTGAGTATAATAAAAAGCCAATATAATACAATAAAACATATACTATAATAAATTAGAAGGAAAGTGCAATATTATGGAAAATAGAATAAAAAAATGTATAATAAATAATATATAGTCATTATATATACACACGTATATATAATTATATTATATTACTCATTTACAGACTAATACATTTAAATGAGAACACATTTATAGAGAATATATATATAATATAATATATATATAAATAATATAAATATAATATAACAACAAATATGGTATGATATTTTAAAAGAAAAGTGCAATACTATACAAATATATAATAACTGTAATAATAAAAATAATAATAATAAAATATCATAAACTGAAACTTTAATATATTGCTCACAAAAATTGGGAGATAATTCAAATGAAATATATAATGAAAGCCTCATTTTTGTGAAAATAGCATATTAGAGAGAAAATACAACATCTTGCAGAATACATAAAAAGAAATGATGATAATAATAATAATAATAATAATGATAATAATAATAATAATAATAAATAAATAAATAAATACAAACATGTATAATAAAGGATAATAAAATGTAGACCAATAAATGAACATGAAATTACAATATTATGGATAATATATGAAATAGAAAATATCATAAATAAAGCGTATAAAATAAAATAAATAAATAAAAATAAATAAAAAATGCAGACTATAATAAATTGAGAAATTACTTTTATAAATGTTTTTTTTAATAAGTGTTTTATGTTTAATATGAAATAAAGGGTGATCCAAGTGTCCAGCACTAAAAATAAATAGATAAATGAATACAAACAATTATTTTTTCTTAGTTTAATTATTTGGATCCATTGTAGTGAATTGCTTAGAGAAATTGCCATTTTGCCAACTAATACCCAACATGAAATCCAAATCTTCTGGCCTCAAACGAATAATCAGTGATAAACCACGACTTAAAAGAGTCCATCTGTTTTTTTGTATATCATTTGGCATTTTTTCCTAAACGGTTCCCAGGCATTCACGTGTACGAGCTCCGTCTGTAATGGAAAAAGCTCACCAGAGCCGAATTCTGCTGACCTGAGTCGAGTTTGTTTACCAAAACAGTGGGACGCAGTATTCCTGGAATACCTGGAAGCAACACATTCACAACATGACATCTCCAAATACGAGTGACCAAGACCCCACAAGGATAGAAGTCTAACTACTAATCTAATCTAATTGGGTGCTGTACCAAGTCCAGGAAAATAGTGAAGGACCCGAGCCATCCCAACCATGGACTCTTCTCCCTGTTGAGGTCAGGTAAGCGCTACCGCGCTCTCATGACCAAGACAGAGAGAATGAGGAGGAGCTTCTTTCCGCAGGCTGTTCGGACCCTCAATCAGACAATCACCACACATGGACCATAAATCACCCAAATCAATCACTCCCACCCCTACAACCTTAAAGCACCACCGCACTTTAAACTCACATCACCTACATCCATTGTAAATATATACTTAGCTTACAATAGTTTATATATTTTTATTATATATATATATATATATATTTTTTTTTTTTCCATGTATATATCACAGCTGGAGGTTTGCACAAAGAATTTCACGGTAGTCTAAGTCTAAGTCTAAGTCTATGGTCATCCAAGACTGCCAAAACACACCAACACCGATGGGGCATGGACAGGATCAAGTTGTTCTTGTGAGACCCTCTTCGTATCCATTCTGAAATATCCTCTGATTATTGTGAGCAGTAACATATACCTAGAAAGAGAAGAATCAAAGGGTAATCCAGCTAAGAAAGATCGCATAACACAAACTTGAGTGGTCTGACATGAGAGGCATGAGCCTTGTCAGCTTACGAATTGGTTGCCTAGCCCTCCTAGCTTTGCTTGCACTATTTTGAGTCTTGTTAGCCAGTATAACTATCTGCAATGTGCAATGTTAGCCACATTAGCCTAGCCCCTCCTAGTCTACCAGTGTGCTCCTTATGTGTTTGTCTTGTGTTTAGCTTGTATTACCTTTGTTGTAGCTTAGAGCGTGTCATTTTAATTTATCGCTTGCCACGTCTCACAGTATTAATAAACTTTCATCACTTGCACCAGCATCTGCCTGAGTCTCCATCGACCATTCGTGGCACTTAATGGCTCTTGACTATCAAGCTGCCACATATGGGTCCTTCAGCAAGGCCCTTAAACAACCATTGCTTAAATTGTAAGACTGCATGAGTTGTAAATCGCTCTGAATAAGGGTGTCTGCTAAATGCCGTAAATTTAAATGCAAATGGTACCACTGTTAACTTGTATTTAAGCTTATTGTTTTCCTCTTGTTCCTATTCTTATCCTTCTTCTTTTCTCGTCAGTAGCCCTGTTTACTAACTACCTCAACTTTATTGCAGATTCTCCATCTTTAGAGAATAAAGAATGACTATAAGATTTTAGTCTCACCATAGAAACTCGTTAAAACGGCATTGCACAGGTTTTTCATTTTATCCGGATTCAAGTGAATAAGCCTCTACTCTTCAGCAGCTTCCACCTCAGATGCCTGAAAAATTGCATTGCATCTCTTCTCCTGCTTTCATTTACAACCAGATATCAGTCATTCTCTGTGTTTCTGTCATCATAGTGTAATATGAGGAGATAATATTCATATTTATTGCTCACTGAGGAGGAGCTCAAGTCACATTTCCAACTTCTGCAAAACTTCAGTCAGAGCTTTTGTATCAGCCACCTATAACAGCTCTGTTGCTGCCTTATCGCTTTATCATGAATATAGTTATTCACATTGATAGTTATCCAAGTGGGTCCTCTGTTATCCAGTCTAAACTCTTTTCACTACCATGTTATGTGATATAAATTTCCTTTTCTTAACCAGGCAGGTTGTTATGTGCCTCAGATTTATTCATGGACATTTTAATATCTTCAGGATCAGCTTCTTCATCATTCATCTTTAGACTGAAAGTTACTCCTGTGAAACGTAAAAATATGAACAACTGTACTGATATATCTTTTGTATTTAATGAAATATGAATTAAGCATTCCTTTAAGCATCCAGATGTTGATTACTGATCTCATCTAATTAAACCGACATGGGATCTTTAATGGTTTTAAATTCATTCACATCACCAGTCTTTAATTAATTGCTGCTTCTTATCAATGTTTAGACATAATTTGGTGGAAACGTAATTAAACATTTCACCAAGTCACACTGTGCACTGCTCAATCAATATGCAGTCAATCAGTTAAGGACTTCATATTATCATTGTAAGGTGACAAACCAACCCTGGACAGATTGCAAATCCATCACAGGGCACACATATACACCCTCATTCACACTGCAACACTTGAGAGAGACGATCGACATGAGACATTAATTTTATTGTGCCAGAAACCGGAGCACCTGGAAGAAAACCCATGGCACATGGGGAGAACATTCAAACTCCACCCAGATGTATTTCGGAAGTGGAATAAAACTGGGGATCTCTTGAGTCAACAGCTCTAACAATTTGTGCCACTTTTTAATGGCCATCATTTGTGTGATACTTTCAGCGCACTTCTTCATCATTTGCCCTACCACTTTAGTGACAGACTAAGAATAAATTCAATCCTGTTTTGTCAAGAGTGATTTTCTACACAGCAACATTAATTTGAGCATATCTTTTTACATTTTGTATATGACTTGTATTGATAATACTGTGATGTATCCTCAGGATCTTTCTCTCCATCAAGGAAAATGCACAATATAATTAATAGCTTTGGCTTCAGTCCTTTTCACATTATGTTTACTGTTAAATAAATAGTTATTATTGTCACGCTACAGCTGTATACAATTACCATGAAAATGAATTGATTTACTTACTCAGCTGCTGGCTCTGTCTCAACCTCATATGATAAAAGATCCCATCATTCATGTCTTCATGTGGTGCAGTTTCACTGCTCTCCTGTTTTACTTTCTCCATGTTTTCTTCAACATTGACCAAAAGCTTATTTCTACAGAAGAGAAGCAACTTCATACAGACAAAGCTGGGGAAGATAACCCAACAAAACAGGATGAAATTAGGACCTTTAAACAGGTGGGAAAAAAATCTGGTAAGAAATACCTCACAATCTGCTCCATACTGGGTTGTATTGTGTGGAATGCAAAAGTTGAAGTACTAGTTGTATTAGGCTTCTATGTTTCAAGGCACCTCTTGACCACTACAGCGGAGTAAAAAGTATCCCCTCTCTTAAGAGCAAATTCACCTTTTCCACTATCTTAAAGGTCCTGGTTCTGCTTTGTTCAACCACATTATAAGTACGAGTGTTGTCCGTCTCTAAGGTGAGGGTTGAGCTAGGGTTCTATCTGTCTATGTATGTGTTCCTGAGTTGCTGACTCTCCAGGCCCCTTGAAATTTTGACTTTAAAACGTAAGCATTTCTTTTGTAGCATAGAACAATACTGAAACAATGAAAATACATTTATCATTCTCATAAATACCATTAAACAAATTCATTTTAACCCCCTATTGTCATTCAGTGACCTTACATGCCACCTACAAAACATAAACAATGGAGCACATGATTCCAGGGCTTAATCTCATGAAGTTGTACAGGATGATTCATTTAGAAACTCCCACACTCATGACTCTGACACTAAGGTTGTCAAATCCACTATCAGCATTTAACCAAATACCCACATTTGTACCACTTTGTACCACAATTTATATCACTTTCATTTATGATATTCCTTTCAATTATGATTCGCCATACACACAATTTATATCACTTTCATTTATGATATTCCTTCCATTTATGATAATACCCATTACCAGTCATGAATAAGAAGTGTGAATGCTGTGGAAAAAATGTGCTATATGGATATTATCTGAACTGTTTTATTTCAACATCAAATATGTATAACCATTTGATAAGAAAGGTTTCAAAGTTTACACAAACCATTCATCTTCAAATTTTTATCCACCATATCCAATTAGCTTTGGGAGATTAATTTCAAGCATCCAACATTGCCCTCCATCCAAAATGCATGCCCTGAGCAACACAGTCTTCAGAGGTTTGCTAATTATAGCATCTCTTGAAACAGCAGTACTGAATAAAAGTTAATTGAAAGCGACTTCTTCTAGCCTTGAGTGTGGCCATTTCATTAGCATATGCCACTGCTTTCCTGTCAGTGCTACTGAAAATCAAGAGTTCACCAGCCATTGTAGTTTAACATCTGAGAAGCCAAGTAAGAGAACAAAAAAATACTGCAGTGCAAACAGTGTTGATTACTTTGAAAGTAAAGAATTAGTTTGGTAGAAAATTAAATGTACACAATTTTCAACAGTAATATATTTACTACTTGACATTTGCTTCTTCTTCAGTTCTACTATCTAAACTAGTCTAGTCTACTATTGCAATCCACAAATTAAACCTGTGTATTAGTGCAAAGTTGTCTTTTGGTCTTTTAGATTGTACTTTGAAAACACTAAAACATTTTTTTTATATGTATTTTGGTGGTTTAGCCAAATTGGCTCTCTATTTTAAGAAGTGTGCTATAAAGAGCATAAGTGGCATTATACCAAGCTGCAAATAGTGATCTGGATATGGGGTAAGTCATAATTTTAGAATCAGTCCTATTATATTGCAGAACTAAGTTCACAGGTGCTAAAGGTCCTGAAGCTCAGTTAAAGTCCTGATCAAAACTATAGTTTCTGATTAACCCAAGGATTCATAACCGTTTCCAGACAATGCTCGGTAGTTAAAATAATGAGAACTTGTCTCATTGACTTTTAGGTAATATCTGAAAGATATGTGGTAATGCAGTATTAAAAGAACGTGCAAATGTTGGATCTTGACTGGAAAATTGTTGCTTTAAAGCAACAATAGCTCAATATATCAGATGTTTTTTTGTTTTTAATTCTTTAAAAATGTATTTAAAGTCGTCTGCCACAACAGACTGGTAATGAATTTAATCAGAAAAACAACAACTCTTGTTAATATATCACCCAAACAGGAGTCCCATTACCTGGCCTGGAATGTGAGGTTAGTTGTGGCTCATTTTAGTGCATTTTGTCTAACCATGGCACCTTTACAAAGAAATAAAAAAAGAAAAAAGCTTTGTTTGTGTGTTTTGTTGATTTACCTACATAAGATCTTAGAAGGTTCTGGTTAGATTGTGTTCTCACTCTGGATAAGGGTGTCTGCTAAATTCTGTAAATGTAAATGTAAATGTTTCTGTTGCTGGTAATCAGCTATTTGGGGTACATTGCTTCATTTAGTAAATTGAGTTTATTCTATTGGACATTTAGTATTTAAGTTTAAGAATGATATTGTATTTGGCCTTAACTGTTTTTGAATTCTCAGGCCCAGTTATCTCATTGACAGCAAGCCTTTATAGCTGGCATACCGGTAGTTGCTGTTAAAAGTAATGTGTTTGATCCACAGCACCGTACTCTAGGGGATGACCAAATGAAATGCCTATAACAAAAATAGAACAATTATTTTGTAGCACATCAAAATCACAAAAATGCCTGCTGGGAACATGAGGATCTGTTTCTAACAATCTAGAGGGTGTTTAGATTGTTGTCATGCTCTGCCTGACTCTGCTATTCATCTAACTGACAGCCTTTCATTAACCAAAAATAATGTGGAATCATCTTTGTTATTGGTTTGGCAGTCACTTTGCCATTCTGTTCTGTTTAAGTTTAGTTTACTACTAGAAGCGATACTGCTAAAATGTATTTTTATTAACATTATGAGAAAAAAAACAGATCTTTTTTTAAAAAGTTAATAAATATAAATATTAGTGTTGTCAAATTTATTACATTCATTTTGTCGATTCATTTATAAATATTTAACTAATCAAAACAAAGTAACGCAATTAACACAGCTGGGTTTTTACTTCCTGCCAAACTGAACCATCCTGACTAAAGGGGAAAAAGGAAAATGATGTCGTTTTAGGTGAAAAGTTGTCATTTAAAAAGTTGGATCCTAATCGATTCTTGGAAAAGACAAAAGTAATCTGCTCATTTTGCAAAGTCTAATTTTGTTCTGACAGAAGAAATTCGTTCCTGACATACTGTATCACCTTAAAGTAAAACACCCTACTGAAACAACCTTTTTGTGACCTCTTCAGTTTACATTACAGGAGTGTGGTACTTGTGGACAAATGAGGAAGCCTGTACATGAGAAAGTCTACTATCTACTATCAAGAAGAACAGTTTTAAGACTGCAAACTGTATATTAAAGTGAGAGGACACGGAGAATGAACATACTTGAGAAAGCAAAGTATGTCTCTCTTACTGGACTTTTGTGAGCAATGAAAGCTGATTGGGCATCACAACTTATTAGTTCGGGCTAAATGTTGCAAGACTGTCGGACAATTTAAGCATGGTGCATCAAACACACATGAATTACAGGAATGTTACATTTGGTGTGAAACAACCCACAAGGCAGGTGTTGGAAGCAATCACAGGTATTTAGTAAATCCTGGTAAACAGAGCAAAATTGGCAGGCAATATCGTAATCAAAACACAGACCGGGTTCAGGCTATCAGCAAACAGAATCCTGGGGGACAAAACAGAATCTGAGTCATAGAGAAACAGAGTCCAGGTAAACAGAGAAGACAAATAGAAACCAGACTCAAAAATCAAACTCACAATCATCCTGGCTCGCAATGAAAGACGAAATACATCACGTCGAGCCAGCGGATGTTCAGGGTTTAAATCCCAATGGGGGCAATGGCTTCTCGGACGCCGATAGGATAGATGCAGGTGAACCTGATATTAAATCAAGTACTACGGAGCCAACGTTCATGTGTACTTGAGTACTTCCGTGTATGGTCGTGAGAGTGCATTCTGAGTCGATGCACTCTACATGATAGACAGCGTTCGTGTGTACTTTTGTACTTCCATGTATGGTTGTGTGAGTCCGTGAGCTGGCTTGCTGGACATAACAGATGGCATTCATGTGTTCTTGTGTAGTTCCGAACCTTGCCTCACAAAAATAGCGAGACAAACATTTGTGTGTGTGTGTGTCTGTTTTTGCTCTCTTTATATGCATGTCTGTGTTCTAAAGTCTCTGCCTGTATGTCCTCTCACTCACTCTCTATCTTGATCCTCTATGTGCATGCAGGCATGCATAGCATACAAACAGGAAAATTGTTAATGTTTTTTTTTTCTGTGTGATTAACAAAATAATTCACCAAATTCAACCCTTGCAACCACAGTGTCCTAGGGTTGTTTTCACTTTTATAAACAGCTTTGTCTCTATGATAATCTCAACAAATATTTTTTCAAGTAGACTCTGATTGTCATGTTATGCACACCATTTTTTTTTGTGTTCTTCTCATTGTGGACTCAAGAACATTAACATTAGCCAATGTGGGAAAAGCCTGTCGTTGCCTAAACATGTGGACTATTTACATGCATAAAACAAGTTATAATTTGGATTTGTTGTTATTGAAAAATGTTTTTATATATTTGTGAAAGATGAGCCTAACAAAGAGCACAGAGTTGGTACACTATATCTTCTACAAAGGGTCTGGCATGTGGATGGCAGAGTGAGTGGGGTCAACGTCCCTTCTTGCTGGGGACCACCTGAGTAAAAGGCCCACCCGGGATGCATGCTGGATTTGCATTCATGTGACCCAGATTGGGTTGCTCTGTCACAATGTGTTAAGCCACAAATCATTTTCCTCACATGTCAACATATAATTTCTTATGTTAATTTTATTTACATCCCAGCACATCAAATCATGTTTCCTAATCTTACACTATATATGAATTGACTGCTCTGATTATTTTTGCACAGATTCATAAATACACACAATTTTTAGTGTTCGTGGGGTTTAATTTCACAGTTTGGAGATTTGTGGCCAAATAACATGTACATGTACAAGCTTCATTGCGCTTAACTTTGGGGACAACACATACTTTGGATGTAGAATTTGGGGTGAACCTAGAGGTAATTGCATTTACAGGGGTCACACTGTACCCCTTACCCCTGTGAATACTGTGGTTTGACTGTAATACTGTGTTTAAAGTAATAACATAAACGCTCTAATTAATCATTCCACAATAACTCAACAGGTGCAGTGAAAATAACAGCCTAGAACAAACTAACTCCAAACATTGGGAATGAAATTACAATTGAAATATTATCAGGTGACTGTATTAGTATATTATGTTATAGTAAACTTAGTCACTTAGTGTTAAGTGCTACTCTGCTGGATACAGCAAACACCTGAGGACCTGGGTCTCATTCCTGGGCTAGACTAGATTCAATGTTCAAGGCCATGTGGTGTGATCACAAAAAGATCTCAGCACCTTCTGTAACAGTAGCAGTGGCAGCTATCCACAGACAGACCATGAATCAACATCGACTCAACAGTATGATGGCCCTCCAAACCTGTTCCTTCTTCACCTGCAAGTCTAAAACAGAATATGCAGAAACATGGTAATGCATCATGTTCTGGTGTCTTGTTATCACCTATTATGCCTGGGTCATGCAGCAGAAGTAAACCTGGGCAGATCTCAGCAGTGAATACATGGATAAAGTTATAAATAATCAAAAACAATCATAAAGATTAAGAATTCTAAAGATACATCTGTTTACTCTTGTGCAAGTAATTAAATCATTATGATGTAATTACCTGGCTTCACACTGAGCCAAGTATATGCAGTATAAAAACAAAAAGGAAGAGAAATACAACACAAGTAGAATGTGGATGGCATACTCTATTCATACATAGTTATTTCACATTATAAGGAATGCACTATAATTGTAAAAAATGTAAATAAATCAACTAATGGATTCCCATCACTTAGGTAGGCAACATAAACTTTAAGCTAACTGCCATCATGGTTGCAGGCCTCATCAGCGGAGAGGATGGGACTGTGATGAGGTCAGTAAGCTGACAGGCTGGTGTTCTGATCACAATCTGCTTCTCAATTAATTGACTAATTGGTAATTGGTAATTGACTTTAAAAAACACAAGGGAGAACCAGCCCCTCTTAGCATCAAAGGGGACTGTGTCCAGCGGATGTCGTCCTTTAAATTCCTTGGGACACATATATCCGAGGACCTCTGTTGGACTGTCAACAAATCTGCTGTGGTTAAGAAGGTCCACAGACAGGCCCAGGACAATGTCTTCACTTCCTAAGGATATTAATAAGGAACCGCCTGAATAAGAAACTGTTAGTGGCCACTTACCACACACTGCAATACAGCTTGATATGCCAACTGCACTGTGGCACAAAGATATAACCTGCAGAAGGTCATTAACACTACACAACATACCACTAGAAAGCCCGCTTTTCTCACTAGAAGACATGACCAGCAAACGGTGTCTCCTGAGAGCGAGGGTAATGGCTGCTAACCTCTCACACCTGGGACAACACCTATTCACCCTCATGCCCTCTGGCAGGAGGCACAGGTGCCTCAAACGTAGGTATAGCAGACTCAAAAAGACTTTTTTTCCTGGGCCATCAGATGCCTGAAAGAGTGTGCATGCTAGGTGTTAAGATGTAAATAATTGTATTAATTTATGCATCTATTCATTTATTCCTCTGTTACTATTTTACTGTTTCTTTTATGTATTATGCACTGGCCAGATAAGCACTGCAATTTCATTGTGTACCTAAGGTGCAATGACAATAAAGATTTTAAAATTAAGACATACAATAAACAAAAATAAAGTGAAACTTTATAGCCACTGTAGTCAACTTCGTTATGTCTTTTCACGGGGACAAAAAAAACAAAAAAAAATTCTGTTTGAACTTCAAATACACAATGTAAAATACAATATTGTTCCTATTCATCTGAATTTTCAAATCACGTTAATTAATTCTTAGATTCCACTGATACTGTATTATTTTTTGGTAAACAGTCCTCAGCACAGCAGCAACACTTGCGAATGAGAATAGCTGGAATTTTGAAAACCATTATGACTTTTTGAGAAAAATCCACCATTTTAAATATTCAACCATCAGTATTTAATGCTTAGAAACTGATCACTAATGGAGGACTGAAGAAGGATATAAAATAAACTGTGTATTGTACAAAAACATATGAGTAGTAAACTACAATGCTATACACTGTACAAAAGTTTTAAAGCCCCAGTAATACTTCTGCTCTTAATACACACACACACACACACCCACCAGCACACACACACACACACACACACACACACACACATAAAAAGAAAATGACATTGGAAGATTAGAAATCCAGCAAAAAAAAAAAAGATATGAAGGGTGAAAATGGCCAATAAAAGAATAACAGAACAGAAATAAAATACATTTATGAAAAAAAAAGAAATAAAAGAAAGTAATTAAAAAATGAAGACAAACATCATGGATGACAGGAAAATAATATAACAAAAATATAAAGGAAAAGAAATAAAAGGCAAAGAGCAAGAAATAGATATATAAAAAAGTACAAAGAAAAAACCCCAAAGAAATAAGGAGGAAAAAATACAGTAAAAGATTGTGAAAGAAAGAATAAATAACAAAAAGAAATTAAGACAATTGGAGAAATAACAAGTAAAAAAAAAAAAAAATAAATAAATAAATAATAATAATAAATAAAGACAGGGAGTAATAAATTAAAGTAATATGTTTAAAAAATAAAGGTAATAAAAGCACAGATTTAATCGTTAAGTGATAAAAGCAAAAAATAGATGAAAAATTAAAGCGGAATGTAAAAAGAAAAGGAATTAAGCAAAAAAAAAAAAAGCTTAAAGACTGTGATAAAGTGCAGGAAAAATGTATAAAAAATTATAAAAGAATAAATTATTTAAAAAAAAACGTGAAAATAAAACAAAATAGAGAAATTATTGTCACTCCCAAAAAAAGGAGGATGTGTCCCAAACCACACACCCGTCTTATTCTATAGAGCACACAGACACAACTGGTCCCCCATGGACACGTCCCAAATCAAACGAGCTTCAAAAGCCAAACAAAAAGTCAGAATCAAAATGATTCCGTTCATTCTTTGGCGATTCGCTACAACCCGTTTTGTTAGTACCACAAAATGCTGCCTGTTTCGGGAACTTCTCATAGACTCGTTGTTATATTGTTGGATTGTGCCATTTCTTGCTTTTTTTTTCCCCACGGGCACGTGGGTCGATAGCTCGTGGCCGCTGTTTGCGCTGTGAATAAAACCTAGCCGAAGTGAGAAACCCTTTTCTTCTTCTCTCTTTTCTCTGACAGTGCGAGCTGGTTGAACCCGTCCACCTCGTTTCCTCTCTCCCTTGTTCTCCCGCTCTCTCGTCCTTTCTTCTCTCCCTCACTTCCAGTCAGATTAGCGGGTGGGCGAAGAGGCACAGGATGTTTGAATTGATCGCTGTTAGCGAGTCTCAGGTCTCTGTTTGCTTTAATCCTAAAAATATCAGCTAAGCGGTTCTTCTGACGGAGCTTTCAGCCGTTGCTTTAGCTGTTAGGTTTTTGGTTCGCTTGGTGGTTTGTTGGCTTGCAACTTTCTTGGCTTTCTTGGCTCCTTTGTTGGACGTCGGGATATGTTGGTTGGCTTTTTGCGTCTGGGTTTAGCAGCTTCGTTAGGGGGTTTGTTCGATGGACGTTGCCTTTCGTTTCTTGGTTGGTTTGGTTTCTTTTCATTTTTTGTTGCTTTGTTTGTTATTTTGTTTACCTGCAGTATTTATAACTCAAATTCTTGCTGGTTTGTTACGGTTTTTAATCCTTGGCTAAGACACACACACACACACACACACACACACACTGTTCTCTAGGGATAGGCACCGGAGACTGTTTAGTTTGTTTTTTGATGATGTAATGGTTTGCTTTTTGGCCCGCTTATGTAGGTTTGCACTTTGATTTGAGCGCTCTTGATTTGCGAATATCACACATTTTAACCAGA
>JAVSBV010000074.1:3109058-3122015 GCA_033117975.1 Parotocinclus spilosoma | reverse complement strand
GAGCAAGCCTAGGGCGACAGTGGCAAGGAAAAACTCCCTGAAAGTGGTAGGAAGAAACCTTGGGAGGACCAAGACTCGACAGGGGACCAAACCTCCATGGGTGGCCTAGATATAATTAAATAAATACTTCAAAGTATATTCAATTATGGCAAATTTAGGTAAATAATTTAAATCAATAACACATTGATTTATTTAGTAATAAAGTTAATAAACTAAATTATAAAACAAATGGATTATAAAATGAGTCCTCTATGGGAGGTCCTTGGAAGCACATCGTCTCCTAATGTCCAACCGATGGAGGGAGTTCCTGCACTCTCCTTACACCACTAGTATGTAGTTATGTAGTAATGCTTAAGGCTTTCAAAATCAGTACTCAAAACTATCAAGGCTTTTTTGGGTTAATACAGTCCCTGTGCCTTTAAGAGATAGTAGGCAGAGATGAGAGTTAAAAGAAGGAGACAAAACCCCAGCCAGACCATGGCGACGCAGTGGGATTAGTTACAGTGTGCTTGAAGAAATCCGCTCCTCAATCCTCCTCAATCTGAAAGTGGAAGCCCACATATCAGGCCATGCCATGGCCATACCAGAGTGGCTACATGGTGTGTGTGTGTGTGTGTGTGTGTGTGTGTGTGTGTATAAAGCAGGGTTCCAATGAACAGTTTACCAAGCGCAGTAGTGAGAATGTGAGAATGCGTCTTAGCTCTGTAGTGAAATTTAAGCCGAGCTGGAATTTGGGACGACCCGTTAAAAGCACAGAAATGATCACAAAAGACCCACTTTGTTGTGTACAAAGATGTTTTATTCCAAAAGCTCAATTTAAAAGATCTTTATTAGAAAAAACATGGCTTACACTCAACTCATTTTTTTTTTTACAATTCCGGATGTTCACAGAAGGAAAAGCATGCATTTCTGATCTTACTTAGGTATTGGGGGGGGTTTAAGAGGCGGTGCGTGAGCGTTCACAGTAATATGTTTTATTAATGAAAACATTTGCATCTCATTTGGCTTGATCATGGCTTATTGGCTCTACGGTTCTCTCAGGGCAGATATGCATATTCCGAATTTGCTTGTGATCTATTAGGAAAAAAAGGCACACATCATCATTACGTTCACAATTTCAGCATTGCTAGGAGATTATAGGAAGTGGCAGGAATGCAGAGTCATGGACTCGGGTAATTGTTGGTTCTTATGTGTGTGGTTAGTCCCAGCATCCGATTTAAAGCTCTGCTAAAAATGAAGAGATCGCTCCGGATTGTCTTAAGATCAACATCTCTAAACATGTAAAGCAGTATGTGATTAACTCCAGCACACACACCTGATTCTACTTAATAACCTACTGATTAGGATCACCTGAACCAGATCTGATTTACTGACCTAAAGCTCAAGATACACGATAGAAAGCTAGGATTATTAATATTGATCTCTGAACTTTTCTAACTTATACCATTAATACTGTGTTGTTAAAACTGAATATAAACTTTTTTTCTTAGTACTATTATTAGTAGTATTTTATTAATCAGGGCCTGAGAGCATCTTCTGCATCATCTTTGTTATTTTTTTTTATACGAGTTCTGACGCTCTTTGTGGTCATTGCGGCAGATAAATGTTTTGTTTGGAATTTTCCTTTACCTAATCGAATAAAACGAACATTTTCCAATTCACTTAAACACACAACGAACCTTCAGACAGTACTGCTCCCAAAAATCCCATAATGAAATATCTCCTCATTTTTGTGAGCAGTGTAAATGTTTATACAATAAAACATTTTGGATGTAAGAAAATTCAGCTTCAGGTGTGATCAGAATTAAGTCTAGTGTTGGCTTGATAACTTTATTTAAAATAATTTTAAAAAATCTAAATATCTTATCTTAATATTTTGTTTAGTTTTAAGTTTAGTTTTTAAGCGTTTTAAGTTTTGTTTTGAGTGCTACCTATGTCTTGCTATTTAAATATTTTTCTTTTTTCTTTTGAAGAAATAATTTGGGTTGATTTTTGTTGGTTTACATTTTTAAAAAATTTAAACCTGTCATGTAGTGTCACTGGAAAAGTAAAAAAAAGTTTCTAGTGGCTCTTGTCATACCTTAAAAAGGTACAAAATAAAAAGGAGAGGTCGAGGAATCACGCTTTCTAGCCACAATTATAATTGGGCGGGACTCGGTTGACCCTAATTCCTAAAAAGGCTTGCCTTGGTGCCAGGTCGCACGTCACGGTGTGGACACGATTGGACGAGTGGCACGTACCCACCCCTGCGATGGACCGGCATCCCATTCAGAGCGCGCTTACACATATAGGACCTTGTGACCCTGGCCAACAGATAAATGGGTTTCCAGGTTGAACCCTGATCACACAGATAGGTAATTGGTAAAATGATACTGGTGAAATAGTGACCCCTGCTAGCCCCTGCGATGGACTGGTAGCCTTTCCAGGGTGTACTTCGACAGCCCTGACCAGGAAAAGCAGAAATATAGCATTGCTTGTATTAATAATTATGCTGTATTCTGAAAACACGGGGTTATTCATTTACATTTACGGCATTTAGCAGACGCCCATATCCAGAGCGACTTACAACCAATACAATCTTACAATCCAAGCAATTGTGAGTTAAGGGCCTTGCCCAAGGGCCCAACTCTGGCAGCTTGACAGGGGTGGGATTTGAATCCTGGACCTTCTGGTCCAGAGGCCAGTACCTTAACCGCTAGGCTACCACAGTCACGAGGATCAGAATTAAGAACCTACCGGCGATAAATCTACTTCACACTGGATAGTTTATCCTGGACCCTCCTGATATTGGGTGTGACATATAAGACGTCGAATCAGACAAACACAGGCAAACTTTCCCGAGACGCGTCGAGATTGATTTGTGGTTTGATATCTGGCTGCGTTAAAAAGATCTCCTGTTTGACTTTGAAATAAGAAGGGGTTTCGGTTCCAGGTGCGTTTCAGACGTTTCAGGCTCGCCCCGGCGCCTTATTAATTCAGAGATCCGAATAAGAGCAAACGGTGACAGGCGGCGTTTCATCCTCGGCAGGGTGTGATATATAAGGTTAGGCCGCCGTGGCACCTGGATAAGGGGGCTTTTTGTCATGCCAGCGTAAGGCGGCGATACAGAACTCCTTTATCGCCAGCTCCTGGCTCCTAAGCTTATCCCAGCTTTAGACTGGCACACAAGTCTTTCTAATGAGGCTCCCTGGGCCTCGAGGATCCATCCGACGCAGACGTGTTCGGCATCTCAAGCAGAGCTCCCCCACCAGCTCACAAATCACAGACCGGCGCTCACACACTCCGCGTTAGGGTCGCGCCTAAACTCCAGCCTCCGCCGCGCCATGACGCTCGCGCCCCACTTTCGTTCTCTTTGTTAGCCCCACTATTCTTACCCAGCCCAGGTACGTTTTTCTGTGCCAAGTGCATTCTCCTGCCGAGCCGCTTTCTAAAGCGGCAGCAACCTTGAGGCGCGACGAAGCGCATACCGAATTTCTCATCTCGCATCATTCCTGGCGTGCGGCTCTAGCCGAGAGCTCTCGTTCATTTCTGCCGGGGCTTTAAACGGAGAGAAAAATAGTGAAGCAGAAGTATGATTAGCAGGAACAAACAGCCTGCCCGGGTATCTGCTCTCGAGGGGAGGATGCAGATCTCATGCGTGCAACCCTTAATCAACACAAGTGCCATTATTGGCCTGAAGAAGTGGAAGCTTCCTGCCAAAGCAAGCTGGCGGGGGCAGAGGGCACCGTTTCCATGGCTCTTCATTAAGGATGTGCTGATATTTACATTTTACGCCATGATTTTCACATCACCATGGCCTCTATGATGAGCTTAGATGATCAGGGAAAGCTGCTTTCGATCCTGGATAAACGTTCGCTTGATGAACATCAGTTCATAAAACGTAATACTGATTAGAAGTCCATTATGGTGGCACTTCTAGTTTACTACACTTCTAAGAGCAAATCTGTGTTTTTGTAGTTTTTTAAAAACCTTAAAGAACATCATTTGGAGCTGTTTTTGCTTTTTTGGGGTGTATTTAAAGACACTCTTAAGGCTAAAAGTAGCTCCTGAGTCGAGATTTAGGAAAAAGTGCTTACATGTTCAGCGGATCTTGCCTTAAAGTAATTTTAGCTCCAAGAATAGCTTAAGTTGTTGGCATTGTTTATTCTAAACTTCAAGCTTGTGCTGAAATTGCAATATTTTTTTTTCCTATCTTTTATTATTATTTACTCTCTTGAGCACAGATCTGCGTTTTCTGTAGTTTTGTCATTTTAAACTGTTATTTATTGGAAACCATTGAAACTGTTTTTTGTTTCTCCTGTTTACTAAAAATTCAGGCTTAAAAACTATAAAGTAGAAATTGTTTTATGTCTTGACCAGTCATTTTAGTCAAAAAATATCTACTGAACTGTGACGACTGTGAGAAGGTCTGTCTCAGTATGATTACAAAATACTCTTAATGACTTAAAATCTTAGGAGGGTTCTGTTGGAAAAAAATGTATTTGAACGCAAATTTCAGATATGTACATTTTGGAGGGTTTTAATTGTAACTCATTAATAGTTATTTTTTTTGTTTCTTTGCACCATTTTTGTATTGGTGATTTAAGAAAAATGGTAGATATGGGAGCATAAAAGTCATTTATTCTAAAAAACAGCTCAAAAAGTTAACTGTATTGTTGACTTTAGCGTTTCGGATTTTACCCCGAGTCACGACTTGGACCCGTCTTAAGTGTCCACAGAAACAAAACGTCTGAAATTGCATTGACAGCATTACTTGCATTGGCAACTTTGGCAAAGCTGGTACTTGAACCTCTGGACGTCTGACATTTTTTATGTATTATAGAGTTATATAAAGTTAAATGTAAAGTTAAAAGTAAAATGAAATCCGAGTAAAAAAAAGTGTTTGTCCCGATCAGAGTAACATTGAAAGGTTTGGAGCCACAAATCATTTGGCACAGGCAGGTTCCACCCTGGACAGGCTCGGTCCTTTGAGTCGCATGTTTCGAACCCTAGACTCCCAAGAATGGCAGCTGGCTCTTCCCATCAAGTCTAGGGAGCAGCTGTGAAATAATTAGTGTCTAAATAATAAAGTCTCTTCTGCAGATCTTGTGCAGTGAGGTGAGCAGTCGGGATCTACTTTCAGTATTTCAGTATTTCATGGCTTTTGCGAGTCGTAGGAACGTGCCAACAAGGACGTGCCAACAGAAAACGTGCCCTGATTTCTCACGTGTTAAGCCTTACTTTAAAACTGAGTTCACTTGTAGGCAGCCTTAACAATTAATTGATCCTGGTTAGTGTCGGGACAAGCCAATTCGGGTCGTGAGTTGTTTGTTACTATGTGGGCCAGCGCTCCTATTTGTGACCCGTTCTGTCTGTGCCGTATTGTAGTTGGAAGGCAGAGGAAGGTGGGGGCGGGGGAGGCGTGCACCACCTAGTTTAACTCTCAGTAGTGCCGAGCTGTGGCACCATGAGTAATGAAATGCTATGTATGGAACACGCTGGAGCCACCATGGCTGAAGACTCGTGCAGGCAAAGATAAAGCAGACGACACGGAGAGCAAGGGAGCCAAAGGGAAAGAGACAAGAGAGGAGGGGATTAGTTTTTAACCGCGTAGAGCAAACGGGCAAAAGCGGCTATAACGTGAGAAACAAAAGGGTACCAATTGATCCCTGATAAAGCCCGAGCCTGGAAAGTATCAAACAAAAGGCTTCTGTCTTCCATAAGCGTCTCTCTCTGGAAAATCTAAGGCTATTACGGGAATTATTTTGCCCGAGACGTCGGCGAGACAAAAATCAGGCGAAGCTAATCACCGACTTCAGTAGGGCATATCTCATTTCCTAAAGAGCAGCTCTCCATTAAACAAAGAGAGCCGAGCAAATTATAATGTTGATGTTTTCCCATTGTTCTCACCTGACAGAAGGCAGCTGCTGAGAATGGAAACAAATTAGCGAGAGCGTTCCTCCCTCGTCTCGCAACGTACAATTACGCCACGACTGGGAAACCACGGTCGGCTACCGCTTTGAAAAAGTTTTATTGTGGAAACCGATTGCGCTCTGCCTAAACGTACATTGTCGCCGCATGTTTGCGAGCGTGAAGCAGCTCACTCCACGTTTGGGTTTGCCGGGCCCTCCACCGTGTCTTTAAATGCACTTAATGATCCGGTAAATGCAGAAAATCTGATCTCAGGCAATAACCTGAGTTCTAATTTGCACCCAGCCACTCATCTGGCAAAAGAATGAGGCGTAAACTTTTAATATTTAATCCTCAAATTCGTAATTTCCTCCAGAATGTACTGCTAAACTGCGTTTCAGGCAGTTTGCCAGCAGTTTCGTGTCGTGACTGTTGCGTTTCATTCCCGGGTTGCCAGATCCCAGTTTAGAAAAAAGCATCAGGTCTATGGGAAAAGCTGAAAGAAGTGAGAAAATGGCAACCGTGTTTGGATCTGCTGATTGCTTCCTTGAATAAGAAAATAGGGAAGCGTTTCTGCTTTCTGTATCAGATTTTTAGATCGGAGTATCCTGTATGCATGAGCGTTTGAACAATCAGACTATGACCGGATTATTGAGTGCTTGTAAACGCACTCACCGATGTGTTTGTCCGACGGGCCCTGGTGATGGTTCGTACGAGAGGGCGGAAAAAAAGAGAACGAGACGGAGACGCTTATTGATTTACTAATTGTCCTAATTAGTAAAGATCGAGGATCTCTCAAGGACGTTCTATTAAGATTAAACGCGTGATCCAGAGCCTCATCGGTCAAAAAAAGTTTTTGAAAAGGCCAGCGCACTTTTAATAAATCATGATTGCAATGTCCTAATTATCTGTCCGTGCTCGCATTATCCCTAAATAACACGCCTGACAGCCAGGCACCGGGTCGAAATAACGCCTCTGGAAAGCTCCCGAGTTTTCAGTCTACTCGAGCCGTGGGCCTTTAACGTGCCAGCTCCGTCGTCGCTGTTTACAATCGATAAGTGGCACGCGCCAAGGGCTGCCAGCTCTGAGCCCTAAATACGCGACTCGGCTGTTTCCGCCAAGCATCTGCGGTGTCATTCGGGCTACTTAAACAGACAGCGGGTTTTTTACAAACCGTCTGCTTTTGCAGGGCCCGATTTGATATCGTGTGCTCGGTAAACAGTGCAATCTGGTTGCAGCTGCCACGAGGAGTAATCGTTTTTCCAGCCTTGCTTCGGAGGGCGCGCTCAAGAGCGCGGGATTTTGGAAAGATCTGGGTTGGAGCCCGAGCTAGAATATCTCTCGGGCTTCTGCTTGGGCACATTCGCACGCTCCCAAACAGGGGCCCCGTATCCATTATGTCTTCTGAAATCGCACTTTTGCAAAGGCTGCCAGTTCTGCTCAGCTTGTGCCCGTCAGAGCACTTCCGATCAAGGGCCTTGGATTAGGCGGGGAAAGTCCCTGGTGCGTTTCCACCCCCCCCCCTCCTCATCCCGGCAATCTCGATTGGAAATTAAACGTCGCTTGGTTTTAGCCTTCAGTCTCGTCCGGCTGCTTGCTTATTCACACTGACACGTTCTTTAATGGTTTGCCCGGAGAATTGCCACCTAGCAGGCCCCTTAACGGCCGCGCTTTTTGACTCTTGATGCATGAAGTCTCCCCCAAATTGGCAATCAGGTGTGCTTGGCTCAGATAGAAACTCGCTTTCGCCGGCATCCTGACTCCAATTCCCTTCCATGGCTGTTATTCCGCCGCCCTGACAGGTGCTCCCGACAAAATCCATTATCGTCGCAATTACACAATCTTCTCACTTCTCCTGCTCCCGACCTCCCTCGTTCCCTTTTTGTCTCTCTCGCGGAGGGCTGCCATCGGCCCGAGCTCTACCTGTCCATCCGC
The DNA here is from genome assembly GCA_033117975.1 of Parotocinclus spilosoma. NCBI lineage: Eukaryota > Metazoa > Chordata > Actinopteri > Siluriformes > Loricariidae > Parotocinclus > Parotocinclus spilosoma. Next base: position 3,114,191 of record JAVSBV010000074.1, on the reverse strand, counting down.
CGGACGATTGGCTTAATTAGGGCGAGCTTAAGAGGAGGAAGCTTGCTTTAATCTTCATTAAAGCACAGCGATGGGTCGGCTGTCAACACCAGCACTGAAGGAGCAGCGCGAGTGTCAGCTCCTCCGTCTCCGTCTCCCTCGCTGCAAAATAAACGTAATAAATGTGTCTACCTGTGTGCGACAAGGATCATTTGTGCTGCTGCCACTTTCCCGTGGGCGCTGACAGTTGGTCATTTTTTATCGGACCGACGCTTTGGTCTGCGCTCTCAGAAAGTCCTAATGCACCGCGCCGTTTCTGAGACTGTCGAAACCGCTTCGCTACAGGTACCCCGCATCAGTGGCGTGAATGAAAACCGTACCAGACTCTCGCCCCTGTCATCATTTACGGGAGCAGCCACGTGAAAGCAGTCCCAGAACCGATTTCTGTGGCGCTCCCAATCTCTACCACCCACCTATAAAAAGTGAGCTGCAAGACACACGCAATAAATTAGTGCGGCTGCTGGTAATTAGCGGTCATTTCAATCTCCTCATTAAATCTCAGCAGCCCTCCTCCACAACATCCGACCCACCCAGCCCAGCCACCCCATGCAGCATGATAACTGAAGTCTGGCCCCTCAGATCGATTTGGCCAGCTCTCATTTCAGACGCTTGGAGAAATGATTAAGAAATCAAATCGTTAGAGCTTCATCACGACCTGTGGGCTGAAACTTGGCCCCGGATTCACGGTAACAGCTTACCATTTTAAGACAAACGCTAAGAAGCTCATTTGAATGTTATCTTTCGGATAAAAAGTTCTCAAATAAAAAAAAAAAAATCTGTAGAGTTTTCTTATTGCTGCATTTTACAGCTTACACGATACGGGGTGAGATTTAGTTTAAGCCGCTCAAGCGGTAAAAACGCAGTTTGGTCAATTTCGATGCTCACCTTGCCAACAGCCAAATTTATTTACATTTACATTTATGGCATTTAGCAGACGCCCTTATCCAGAGCGACTTACAACTGATACAGTTTTACAATCCAAGCAATGGTGGGTTAAGGCTCTTGCTTATGGACCAAACTGTGGCAGCTTGGCAGGGGTGGGATTTGAACCCGGGACCATCAGGTCCAGTACCTTAACTGCTAGTATATTTTCTATTTTATTTAAGCTTTTATCGTAAGGTTAAGAATTAATTTAAGAACGTACCAGTTTGAAGAGTGCTGCTTGTTCTTGGATTTGTTCTTAAGGAAAGAGTTAAGAAAATAATACGCTCATTCTTCTTAAGAAAAAAGACACTTAAGAAGATTGTCTCTCTTGAGACACTTTGGCCGATCCGGTTCGTTAAAGGAGCCGCCCAGGTACAGACCGGACGCTTTCCTGACAAAAAGACGATCATTTCAAACGCTTCCGCAAACCCCTTCCCTATAAATATGCGTGCTGACATTATCCAAAGTCCCCTGACTTTCTCTTTCCCCTTTTGTTTCCGTGACATCAGATTTAGGAGCATCCGTCATTCTGGCATGCTTCCTGTTGAGAGAGATTAATTGCGTCGGCCCGTCCTCGCGTGCGTGGACTGCATAATCGCGTCCTTAATGAGCGTTGCCATTTACCACCACAATTACTGCTATTTTCAAAGCTGCTCAATCCCTGCGTCCAAAGGCCAGAATTTTGCTCGGGCACGTTGCCATGGTGAGGTCCCCATTTTAATCCCCCCCCATCTCTTTTAATTGAATATATTAATGCGAGCCTGATAGGGCTGATGGGGGTTATTCATGCATAAATGCCCTAAATATAGAGATAATTGTGGAACGAAAATTGACGGGATGTATTTTTTTGCCGTTCGCCTGGGCGACGAGGTGACTTTCGAGACCGCGCTAACCTTTCCACGTAACGCGCGCTGCCATTTAAGGCCTAATCACGTTAACCTTAGGAAGAAACTCTGGACTTAAAGAACTCGAGTTGCTTCAGAAGAGACGCGTGGCGAAATAGCAGCGCTTGTTGAACCGTCCTCGAACCTCGGCACGCTCCGAGGGAGCGGAAACGGCCGCCTGAATCTTGTCTTATTGCGGAAACGTTCACGCTCAACTCTATCGCCGGGCTGCCAGGTGGCTTTGGAGCGTTGCGATTGGTAAGACCCAATTCGTGGCATGAATAAGCCTTTATTATACGTGGCGGCCCTAACCGTTTCTCAGCGAGAGACAAAATGGAAATCCCTCCATTTGGATTCGTGGCGCGTTCAAAGTTCTGAGCAATAATCAATGGCTAGTCATGTGAATCAGGGCCACATTTGGAGCGTTTTCGGAGAAATGGCAGATGGCGCCCATCCTTTACTGTGGTGGCATTTGAGAAGAGGCCACGGAGATCTTGCCAGGGGCTCGTAATTACCACCGAGGCAATTAACAGGCAGACTGGTGGAGAACGAAGGCACCAGGTCCAGGTGCTGTGGTGCACCTTCATGGCTGCCAGCTGATGCCAGGTGAGAAATCATTTTAAACTGTGTACGCAAACGAAGCTTGGTTACTAAAAACCTTTTATCGCTCGGGTTTGAACAAGTTTAACCTTTCTTTTGAATGAAGTAGAATTTCAATATTTAACTATAAAGTATTTGGAGAGTAAAGTCATAATATTTTTTAAAATAAACTTGTAAGTATGTAATTGTATTTTTTGTGATATTTGAAATATTTAAAATTTGTAATATTTCAGGAACAAACAAGTGTTTTTAGAATAAAGTCGTCATTTTCGGGGGGAACGAACTTGTACATCTTTTGAAAATAAACGTGTATATTGAGAACAAAAAGTCGTAATAGTGTGAAAATGTACTTGCTTGAAATAAGTTGTAATGTTTTAGAATAGTCGTAATGTCTTTCGAATAAAATCGTCATTACTTTAATACTTTGAGAATAAAGTGGTTACTGTTTGGAGAATGAATTTGCTTTTTGGGAATGAAGTCACAAAGTTGTAAAAAAGAAGAAACTTTGTACTTAATATAGTCATCGTATTTCAACAATAAAGTCGTGCTTTTTGAAGAATTAGCCAAAAATGCTGAACTTAAGAAATTAACTATAAAAATAAGGGACGCCAGAAGATTTAAGAGTTTACAGCGATACAATGAAGGATGTTTAAAGTTATAGGAGCAAGGAACTGAACGTCCTGGCACATCACAATCAGATTGGTGTGTGTTGTGTGTAAAAAAAACGCTGAAGGCGTACGGCACTGCGGTTAGTGGGGGCGCTGACGGGTTCAGACGTTTCACCAACTTGACTCCATTCTCAAAATAAAACAAATTTAAATTTTGTTTAAAGTTGAATTGTTCTTGTCTTCGGGACCCTAAGACGCCGTCGAAAGATTACTTTCCTGTGTTGTTGTAAGATACTACACTCCCGTTACTCATTTACCCTTACATTTACAACGATATCTGTTATTGGGCTTGATCTCAAAGTGTTGTCCCAAAGATCTAGAGCTTTAGAGAAGCTAAACGTTACGCATTAAACCACGGCACGTTTACGAAACCAGCCTAAAAATGCAGTGCGGAGTCTCGTCCCTAATCCATGCCCTGTTCCACTGAGCACCGTTCCCCGTTCGGGACCGTAGGGATAGCCCTTCAGTTTAGCCCTACGAGTGGCTGAGGGCTTACAACAGAAGACGTTTGAATCACAGCGGTATTGTTTTCAGTCCCCGGCTTGTCACACGACGGTCTCGTACTCCCGCGGCTGCTCCACTTCTTCCTCCTTTTTCTTCTTTTTCCGCCGGCATAAGCCGTGCAGGCCACAAAAGCAGGCGAAGGTGAACTGAGGCATTTCCTACCTGTATCCCCGGGCCTTTCAGCCTGTCCGCAGCACCTGCAGAGACACACGGGTAAAAAAAAAAAGAGAGTGGCAGAAACGGCCCTGAATATCACCAGTCTTTGATGACACCCGATACGCGACTAAACTCAAACTCGTTCCGCCTATTGAAATTCGAGACAGGGTCCCGCGACTGTGACCGACGTGAAATAGATGTACAATTGTGCGCCACACAGCCACTGCAAATGTACCGAGGCAGGGGATCGGGTGCGACTGCCATGTTTATCTGTGCTGAATTGTTTCGAGCTGCAGGCTGCGCAGGGGAGATTACGCTCGGGACTCGGCTTTTCGTGCTGAGTGCTGATGGCTTTCCGCGAGAGCGCGGCGAATACCGCCAGTCGCCCGGCCTGCAATTAACTGGAGTGATGATTTGACTCGGGAGGATTGAAATGTCAGCGAGATCTCATACGCTACAGAGTCGTTGCGATGAACGTAAAACACACGCCTCTAAGCCGGGCGCGTCTACATACCCCTTCAATAACTGCCGAGCTGCACATGTGGATGTGTTTCTACATGTACGTGCAGCTCACCGACAGGGCTGTAAAAAAATCCTTAGGCCACCATAGATTACATATAGCACTGCTTTAGCAATTGCAAAAATCAGACAATCAGAATAACACAGCTGCTGTGGGCTACAATGGCCTACGGTTTCCGAAGAAGCTTGGTCTGTTTGGATGGGTGGCAGCCGAGAAAAGGGTAAGATATGCTAAAGCTTACAAAGGTTGGAATGAAGATCAGTTTGGAAGTTGATAACGATGTGGAGAATCCAAAGTTGGAAATCTTTAAGGCAATGCAATTGCTAAAACAGCAAGTCTAATGGTGGCCTAAGACTTTTGTCTGGTTAAAAGACCCTTTAAGGACCCAAGTCAAGCCTAAGACTGGCATCATTTCTGATATCCGAACGTCCAGAACGTCCAGAACATCGGACTTATGCCTTTCTGGGTGTAGAACACATTTATGGAAGTCCAATCAGTGCAGCAGTGAGGACTTTTTCTATTTTCCTTTAGACTTGTCTCCATTTTTTCCATCTTATCCAGCGTCTTTAAGTTGAAATACCAGCTCAGGCTACAGTCAGGCAGTTGAGGGCCATATTGCTATAGTGCCAGGGCAATGGGCTTTGGTGTGTAAGATGAAAGCCACCATATTATTGTTCTGGCACCACGCACTTAGATGTTCTTCAGGCTCGGCGTCGCTCTGATTGTCTTCAACATCGGAGGCAGGTCCCACCAGAGTGCATGAACTCCCTCCATCGGTTGGACATTAGGAGACGATGTGCCGCCAAGGACCTCCCACTAAGGACTCATTTTATAATCT
>JAVSBV010000074.1:3085399-3096406 GCA_033117975.1 Parotocinclus spilosoma | reverse complement strand
ACCTTTTGACCACATGTGGGTTTGTGTCCCAAACCTTTTGACCACATGTGGGTTTGTGTCCCAAACCTTTTGACCACATGTGGGTTTGTGTCCCAAACCTTTTGACCACGTGGGTTTTTGTCCCAATACTTTTGACCACATGTGGGTTTTTTGTCCTAATACTTTTGACCACATATGGGTTTTTTGTTTTTATCTGTATATGGAGCGGCAAAGGGGGATTTCTTTGGGTTGCATTTTAAATTCTCTTGGTTTAAATTTGAATCTGAACATTCTGCGCATGCATTTCTATGGAGGATTGAAAAGAAACTTCAGTGGAATAATTTAAACTTAAATGCATTTAAAATGATCAGCCTTATAAAGTCCTAAAAATGCACGGCACCACACAGCATGACAGAGTCTATTATACAATCTAGAGGGCTTTTCAAAAGCGGCACAATGACTCCCTGTCACTTCATCCACCACAACAAAATATAGAAAGCTCCCATCAAGACCGCAAGTTGTTTTGCTTTCTTACTTTATGGTAATCGCGGCCCCTCGCTGAACACACCACACACACGCTCCTGTTTCTCCCCCTTCCTCTAATGAGGCCAACTTGTCACCCTCCCCAATTTCGGAGACAGGAGGTCAAGGTGGTGTCAGGACGTAACATAAGGGAAAGGCCAGAGGGAGCAAGTGCACAGCCTGAGGTGCCCTAACCCAGGGGCCGCCGTGCCTCACTTCATCATGCCCCCTTTCATGGGGGGCCTCGACTCCAAGCTGCTCGGCGCGTGCCGAATAATTACGGCGTTTGCACCGAAAGCCGACGCTCGCCAGCTAATAGGCTTTATTCGCCAATAAAAATCGCAGGCGAATAAAGCAGGCCATTCGGCAAGGTAATAATTACGAAGCGTAACCCCGGCACACGCTGGGTGCCAATCTGCACCGCCCTGGCAGGGAGCTCGGTGAAAAATGGCACGCCGTGTTTAAGCAGACCCATGAACGCCAGTGAGACCGCTGTTACGTCCTGTGGCGGATCCACGACCGAACGGGCGTTTCCAAACCCATCGCTTCATAGTACGTCTTTACTTATTGATCTATTCTTTTGACACAACGCCCAGACCCCCCCCCCTCCCCCCTCCCTCCCTCCGATGTGCCTGATCCGGCCCAGACGTTAAAAGATCCGCTGCTGGCAATTCATTAATCTCGACAAGAACAGTGGCGCAGGTGTCAGAGAGGGCGCCGCCGAAATGTCACGTTTCACGGGATTAAATTAGCTTTATCTCTGGCACATGCCGACTCCCTGCAGAGGTGAGGTGGTTTTTTCCCTCCCGTCCACACCTCCGTGGTGGGGGCCACCGAAGCCCTACGGACTTTATTTGGTAACGGAAGACTAATTGACGCTCGAGAGTCGGTTACAAAGCCGGATGGCGAATAGAGAAATAAAATTAGAGGAGGGAGGAGGACGGGAGGCGCCTCGCCTAGGCGCTGCGGGATCCCCTCTGAGTTGTAGGCACGATGAATGGGCTTCGGCGTGACCGCATTTCTGGGCTCGACAGCTCTTGGCGTGCGCGCGCGCGGAGGACTCCACGCCTGGCTCTCTTTCCTTCTGTCTCTCGCTTAGTCACGGAGCCGAGCCGTATTTCCAAGCGTTGCAGCATGAATCACCGGCGCGAAACGTGGCGCGACTGACTTTCTGTGAGAGCAAGTTACAGAAAGCTCAACCGGGGTTAGCGTTCATCCCTCGTTCTTCTGATTCTTCTCGTTAAATAAATTTGCTTCGATAAAATCGCCCACAGATTTACAATCGCTCAATCGGTTTATTTAAAGTCAGATTTCTATCGATAGCGCTTTTTTCACAAGGAAAAAAAAACCTCTCAAGCCTCCTTTTCAAATTTTTGTTGTCTTCTATCATCCAAGCCTAGGGTAACAGCGGCAAGGAAAAACAGCCTAAAACGTTCCGAAAAGTCAGATTTAAACAATTGATCTAATAAATCCCCCTCTAGTAATAGTTTAAATAAACAAAAGCCTAATAAATCTAAACAGGGAGCATATTTAAAAATATAATACTAAAATGATGTCTAATATGTAGACTAAAACGTAAGAGATAACAGTATAATAAAGGAGAAAATATTTTTTGTAATTAATTATTATTACTTATCCCAGCTTGAGGTGGACACCGTGTTACGCTCCATCGACTACATAGTGCTGTCAATAAATTATTGATTATTGATCAGAACGTCGTGGCTGATAAGAAAGTGCTTTTCTGAAGTAATGGAGGTCTTATAAAGTCAGGTGCATTCATTTATCTAATTGCATTCCATAGATGAGTTTCGTTCAGTTCCGGATTTTGGATGCATTCTAGAAATGCCGGTTACCTACCAGTGCCCAGTGATGCAACGGTGGCAGGTGCCGCATCGTGGGCCGGGGTCCCCCTTCGTTAGGGAGATCATAGCCACGAATGGCAACCCGAAAAAAAAAAAAAAAAGAAACCACACACACAAGCGCTTAGTCAAGCTGCTCGAGTCGTGGACCTCTTGGCTGCCTCTATTCTATCTATGGGAACTTCCATTGAAAACCATTCCATTGGAGAAGCACTCAACTCCAATCCGTCATGTAGAGACAGGCACGTGTGTGATGCTGGCACATGACGGGCTCCTGAACTGCACCGGAGCACGTTTGCCAGTTCTCTCCGATGCGAGCCGCCACATAAGACGCCATCGCACTCCGCCCCACCCACCTAACCAACACCGGTCGTCATTAGCTTGGAAAAATGACGTCATCTCCCAAACCCTTTCCACCAGGATTTTCGGCAAGAGGGCGAGCCGGCGTGCCTACCGAGCAAACTATGGAACGATGGCGTTCTGTGGTGCCGTGCCAGCCCTTGTGCCCATTGTTAAGACTGGAAGGGCATTTTTTTTTACCCTTTCTAACCATTGTGTAAAACACGCTCACCGGGGAGGAGCGAGCGGAGCGGACCTGCTGATTTCAGTGTATCACTCCTCCCTCGGTTCCCTTGTAGGTGTTAGAAAGAGAGCAGAATCCCACTGTCATCTGCCCGGATTAATTTAGCAACTGTCAGTCTAAAAGCTTCTGTCTCTCGCTCCCCATACACACCCACCTGTACACACAAACACACACACAGACACACACAGACACACGTACACGCGAGAGCTCACATATGCCATTACGTTCTCACGTCTCCCGGCAGCTCGCAAACGCAGACAGGAGGGGAATCCTGTTACAGCGTAGAAAATCCACACTAGGCGGATCGGCTCCGATTTGGAAAAACAGCGCCTTTATTAGTTGGGAATTCTCTATTCTTTTTTGCGTCAACTCAAAAAAAGCCGTTAGACGTCAGAGAACTTATCTTAAAGCTTTGTCTGTGGTGCAATAACGAGCCGAGCCGAGCAAGCGCCTGCTGCTGCCGCCGCACAGATAATGTACCGAACGCGCCAATCCCGGAGCAAAGAAAAAAGCAGCCCGGAGCGTAAATGAACACCTTGGGGAATTGCACACACAAGCACCACGCTCACAGGGAAAGCAGCTTTCGGTGCAGAAGAGACACGGCAGATGCTATTTTTGGGACTCGACTGAAGGTGCCTGCCAAATTTTCTTGGCATGTGCGCCGAGATTTTGTTCCTTCAAAACCCTCGGTCTTGATATATAAGGAAATAGTTTGCACATGGCACTTTCTCTTTCAAACCAGCATGACACCTTGTGTTTTTTCTCAGACCCAGAACCCAGAACCGCATCCCAATTTAGAACCGGATTTATTTCCGTCCGACCCTCCCCCCTCCCCCCTTCCCGGGGGGGGGTGCACACTCAGATTTGTCGAGCTGAATGTGGGCGCGTGTCGAGGTGTAGCCCGGCGCGTTGCATGTGAGTGTACGCATTCCGTGAGTAGCAACTATGAATGAGCGATCAGAATTGGTGCGGATGTAGCAGCGGTGCACCGCTACATAGTAAAGCGAGAGGTAACGCAGTCGCACCCTAGCCGGCGCGTCCGGCATCTACCCGCTCAGACCCTATTCTTTTTTTTTTCCACTTTTCTTTGCGTCTTCACATAGTGCACCGTCACTGTAAAACCTGCACCCCTCTGCACACACACACACACACACACACACACACACGTACATGGGAAATGACTCACACTTGAAATGACTAGACAAAGAAAGCCAAACTTAATGTGGCAGGTTACGCGGCTGCAGGGGTGCCGCCGGTACTTATGCAAAAGAGGTCAAAGCTCTGTGGGACGGCGTTCACTCACCTCAAACTCGCGCTCTGTCCCGGCCGGGGCTGTGAACGGGATCGAGTCGGAGCAGCCCAGCGACTGCACGGTGAGACAATGAAGCAGAGAGTGAGATAGAGGGAGAAACGGCGCAGGGGGAGGAGGGCAAGGGGGAGGGAGGGTTGAGAGGGAGTGAGGTGGGGAGGTGAGAGAGAGAGCGAGAGAGAGAGATGGAGGGAGGTAAACTAAAGGAGACTGAAGGAGGGGTGCACGAGGAGAGGAGAGGGTCTGAAGTAGATGGCCAATCAGTGGAGAAATCAGCATGGGCTATCTGATGAAACGCCTGCGGGTTAGCAATCGTCGGCTTTCAGCGTCCCGTGAAAAAAGCAAAAGCAAGAAAATTGACTGAAGGAGGGAAACGGGTGGGGAATGTATAAAACGTGACGGCCATCAGGCCAACGTCTGCAGTTTTATGGTCAGGTAGCGGGATGAGTTCAGTTTCGAGAGGGAAAGATGGAGGTAACGAAGCCTCACGTCCTCGGGACGGTGGCCACCGGAATGTCAGACCCGCTCTGGAATCTCGTTCACTTCTGCCACCTTGCTGTCTCCTTTACACGTCAGGGGGTCCCGCTCTTTCCCCGTAGCCTATGTGTCGCCTCTGGATCTTGAAGGGCCTCCACGTCTTGGGTGGTTGCTCCTTGCTCCCTCCCCTCCACCCCTTAACCCCACAGATAAAGCGGCGATTGAGCAAAAGTGCCACTTCCCCGAAAAAATGTGCACCAGGTGTTCCCAGTGGATTGGCCGTTCTACAGGCTCGGGCAGGGCTCAGGCAGCCTCCGGCTCCAATTATTAACGCCTCAAAAGCCGAAGAGGGGGACAAGGGTCCGACTCAAAAAGAGCCCTTTTGAAACTCTGGCTCGAAAAAGGAATTAAACGGAATGAAAAGTGCTTTTCAGTCGGCGAAGTCCTGAGAACGTTACACAATTAGCAGCGAGAACATCCCGAACTGTGCGAGAGCGGGAGAGAGAGGGAGAGAGGGAACAAGTCGAGGCCCGAAAGCGAAGTCAAAGTGCAAGGATTCAGAAGTTTCTTTCTTTCTTTCTTTCTTTTTTTTTTCACGAAAGATAGTTAGAGCAAAGAAGACGTAGGATTGATTGGCTTTCTTTCGCCAGCTGCCCCGTTTGGTGCAGGCCTTTTCTTCGCTTCGGCGTTTTGTTCCCACGTGGAGAGCTCTTGCCGGGACTATCCATCACACGGACAGGAAGAATAAGTGCGCAGCGCCAAGGCTCGGCAGGTGCTGAATCCGTCTCTCCCGTGTTCGGCAGGACAAAGCTCTCCCGCCTGCTCCCTCTCCTCTTCCCTCCATGCTCTCTTCTCCCGGCTCTCCGGCTGCTCATTTTCTCTAGCGCGCCCGTGACAAAATGAGTGGGATAGCACCGTGTGGGGGGGATGAAAGAGAGACACGTGGAGCGGGAACAAATGTCGAAAAAAAACCAGGAGGAGGCTGAGAAACTAAGATGGGGGGAGAAAGATGAATGAATTCGCTTAGATAGAAGTGACTCGGAAGGAGCGAGGTGAGGTGATGTGAGGCGAGGCACGGCGAGGCGAGGCGGGGCGTGTGGTGAGGGATGCAAGAGGGTTCTCCTGTCCCACACGCACTCCCCCGTCCCTGGGAAAGTGTAGGATGGCAGACGTGAAGTGACGGAGGTGGTGCCGGTGATTCAGCCAACAGCCTCTCCTGTCCTCTTTCTCTCTCTTGTTCGTTCTCACTCGGTGTGCCTGAAGAAGAGAAGCAGCTCAGACACACTGAGGAACCTCGTTCCTCCCCTCCCTCCTCTCCTCCTTCTTTTCTCTCTCTCTCTCTCTCTCACTCTCTCTCTCTCTCTCTCTCTCTCTCTCTTACTCTCTTTCTCTCTCACACACACATTCAGTTCATTATAATTCACTGGTTCTTACCGTGACATGCTTCACTAACCCACTCAGCGAGACCAGGCTGAGCGAGAGACTAAATTAGAATGCTGGAAAAAGAGAAAGAAAGATGGAATTGGGCTTTTGGGGGGGGGGGGCGCAAAAGCATACCAGCAGGTGTCCTCTCTTTCGTTCGTGCCCATCTGTCTGAAAAAGAGCCCAGCCTTTTCCAGAGCACGTTCTGTTTCATTCGCTTAGTCTCTTCGAACCCAGTCAGGCTTATCTGAGTTTAGAAAAAAGTCTATTCAAAGGCACACAGCCTTGTGAGAACAAATAATCCTAACAACCCAACGGAGGGTAAAACAGCTCTCTGTGGGGTGGTGGTAGGGGGTAACTCTGTTTGAAATATTTTTTTTTCCTAATTCAGATTTAGCTGATTCTCATGCAGTGTTTCCTGAACTAAACGAGGACAGTGTGGCATGACTCGCTGTGCACAGGCTCATACGCCGCGTTAAGCCGTGATTTGTGTGTGAAACGGGGCGCCGGACGAAATGGAGATTGGAGATTGGATATTGTAGTTTCGATATTTTTCGGGTCCAGTATTGTGTGTACATTGAAAGTGTCTGGTGTGAGCTTTCCCTGCACAGCAAGAGCTGTAATTAAACGTTTGCATTGTTGGATTTTGAGTCTGCTGTACAGAAACACTTCACTCTGGTATGTTAGTGGGAGTCTTCACACGCGCTACGTTTAATAGTAAAGACTAAGGCTGAGACACGAAAGTCCAAGTCAAGACCAAGAGAGTTAGTAGTAAAGACCAATACCAAGAGATTTGATAGTAAAGACCAATACCAAGAGATTTGATAGTAAAGACCAATACCAAGAGATTTGATAGTAAAGACCAAGACATTTAGTAGTAAAGACCAATACCAGGACACATAGAGTCCAAGTCAAGAATAAGAGAGTAAGTAGTAAAGACCAATACCAAGACATTTAGTAGTAAAGACCAAGACTGGGACACATGAAGGCCAAGTCAAGACAAAGAGATTTAATAATAAAGTCCAAGACCAAAAGATTAAGTTTTAAAGCCCAAGACCAAGACCGGGGGACACCGAGTCCAACCCAAGACCAAGAGATTTAGTAGTAAAGCCCAAGAACAGAAAAAGATTTTTCTTATCATACAAAAACTAAAAGAAGAAAATGGAAAATTTGTTTGTAATTAACTTTATAGGTTTATTATATGTCACATAACATATAGTTAATATAATATTTCATACATCCTAAAATTGTTATTTTATGAAAAAAAACCATTCAGTTTTCAATTCATGTCTTGAAAGACCAACGCATTCCAACCTGGCTGGTGTCGACAGCAGTTTTCTGAATTTGTCTTACTCAGAGATTGAGAACAGACCCAACAAGACAATCCTGAACACAGAACACCACATCACAACCATATATTGCAACTTCGAGGGTAAAACATCAAAAAAGAAATACATGTATACAATAAATGAGAAAAACACTTTAGTAATGGAAGCGTTTGTAAGATAATAATATCTTTGTAATAAGAATGTGTTACAATTGGCTTCAACGACAGATCACCTAACATTTTCCTTTAGAACTGGCTGCTCCCATTTTTATTATTATTCATTGTTCTGTAATTTCAAACCATTCTGGCCCAGATGCAGCAAAACAGGTTCATATCGTGATACCTCCACCATGTTTCACAGATCATCATCGAGCTCCTTTTTCACACCGAGGTGCACTTCCACACAACCATGCTGTGAAGCTCAGACTTTGATCGATCCCTGTTTTCCGAATGTAACGAGACACCCACCCACATCTCTTAGGGCTGCCCTGCAGGGTTGCCACGTATTTCTAAACCTCCCTAGCTGGGGCGTAGTTAATAATTCTGCGCACGCGGAACTCCTGCTCTGCGTTCTACGTTTATGCAAAACCTCTCTTTATTAGGCAGTTCAGGCACAGATGTGAGGTGTAAGGCAAACAGGAATGGGATAAGTGGAGGGTTTGATTTCAAAAACATTGGACCCGTTTCACACAGCCAATTTTAATTTGAAACGTGAATTATGCAAAGCGATGGGATATTATGGCGCTGACAGATATCGCTTAGCACACGGCCGGTGTGACTGATTGGCCAGTTAAGCTAATGCAGAGCCAATCTTGCGCTGATCTTTGACCCAAAGTGATATTTCAGCCCGTAATAATCGCACGGCATCAAACAAATCCGCAAAGTCGCACAAAAGGGCAACTAAGTGCTATTCTTAGCTTTGTGCTCTCCACTTGCTTGGGTTGTGAGAAAGTTTGCTTCTTTTAAATGTCAGACAATAACGCAGCGGCCCTTTGTGACCTTCCAGGGGATTGTGGTTATTATGATTAAAAAATAAATCAGCACTATTGGTTGCCTAAGTACCCATGTCCTTTTCAGAGATATGATCGACGGTGGTGACAAGGCAGCAGGACGTTCTCGCAATGTATACGTGTATATATGTGTGCGCACGATCGTGTGTGTGTAAAGTGTACCTGGATTGATGGCAAACGATTTTCTTTCCGTCTCCCTCTCCTTTTTTTTTCCGGCTGTGTATACATAGATTAGAGATGCAATAAAACTGTCATAGGGTGAATGTGCCTGTCACTGCGCTTGATTCCTGGAGGAAGCAATTGAGCGGCAGACGAACACACACACACACACACACACACACAAACATGGCAACCCACATCGCCCGAGGCTTTGCGCTCCCAGATCCCATTTAATTAAAGATGGATTCAGCTTCGAATTGTTCGCCATATCGTCCGCCTCCCGATAAGACGGGAATCTAATAAAGGGGGCGAATGGAGTTTACCCGATTTGAACTTGTGCTGTGCTACGTACATGTACGCAAAGCGCCCCAGCAGGTCCCGAAACGAGGCGCAGTGTGAATAAGGACTGCTTACGCAATTTTGGGGGAGTTCGGTCTCGAGCAGACCTTCTTGGCAGTGACGTTTGTCTTGGAATAAAAAGTGTAGCCTGTTGTATTCTGGTCATCTGGTCATAAGTCCCAGAATGTGATTAGTCGAGTCAATGGGGTTTTGCTTTAGAATATTAGATTATGTTCTAAGGCCGGTCCTGAACTGAGCAAGCCTAGGGCAAGAAAAGTGGCAAGGAAAAACTCCCTAAACTTTGTAAGGAAGGAACCTTGGGAGGACTAAGATATAAAAAGGGACCCTGCTTGGGAGGCTTAGATGTTAATTGTAAGAATTAAGTTCATTGTAATAGTAATACTAAGTATAAAATGGAATAGAATAGAAAAGCGTTGTAGTGATGCCAGAGACGAAGAGTTTCTTTGGTTATACTGTACACATTCTTTGGTCCGATTAAGTGGAATTTTGGCTCAAATAAGCGAATAACATTACACGTATATAATAGGATTTGGTCCAAATAAGCGGCTGGTCCCATTAACCGGTGGTCCAATTAACTGGAATCGACTGTATCAGTTTAGGATCTGAAATATTAAGTGGAAAAGTCCTTGGACTCACATCATGAGACAAAAGAAGGCTGGGGAGAGTTACTCTGGGACTGGTGGGACTGGTTTCTGTTGATGAAAACCAGTAGAGATTTCTCTAGAGTGATTTGATCTGGTAAGCGGCGTCTGTCGCGTATCCCAGTCAGTGGTGTTTGTCTGGTTTGTGCTGTATTGGTCATCTAACAAAGTACAGGTTTGCAATTTGGCATGTTCTCCCCCATCAAAACAGGAGCTTAGGTCATGCTTTGCCCATTACCAAACCCTCATTAACCAAAAGAAAAATAATGGCGAGCCGGTGTTAAGGGGGCTTCGCGATGCACCGTGGTGCCATTTCTAATACTCCTCAACGTTAAACGCTTCTGTCGTCTGGGCTGAGATTTTTTTTTTTGCCACATTATGAACCTGATAAGGCTCGTTTCTGAGGTTCGTCTGCAGACATGTGTCAGACGGTAACGGGAAGACAAAGATTGCGCTATCGACGCCGTGGAAAGTCCAAGTGTTCAGAGATAATGACTAGTTATCGGCTGCTTTATCAATGTCAGTTCCTTTTGCTTGACTGACCAAAGACGCATTTCTCTCGGCAGCTCCCTCGATCTGTTCGAGACCGAACTCCAGAAAAGTTGCGTAAGCAGTCCTTATTCACACTGCGCCTAGTTTTAGTTCCTGTTCTGATCAGAGAGAACATGCCAAATTTCAAACCTGTACTTTGTCACATGAGACAGCAATACAGCACAAACCAGACAAACACCACTGACTGGGATATGCGACAGACGCTGCTTACCAGTTTAAATCACTCTAGAGAAATCTCTACTGGTTTTTGTCAACAGAAACCAGTCCCACCAGTCCCAGAGTAACTCTCCCCAGCCTTCTTTTGTATCACGATGTGAGTCCAAGGACTTTTCCACTGAATATTCCAGCTCCTAAACTGATATATTTATTACACTTTTCTATTCTATTCTTAGTATTACTGTTACAATAACCTTAATTTTTACAGTTAACATCTAAGCCTCCCAAGCAGGGTTCCTTTTTGAATCTTGGTCCTCCCAAGGTTTTTTCCTTACAAAATTTAGGGAGTTTTTCCTTTCCACTGTCTCCCTAGGCTTGCTCAGTTTAGGACCGGAATTAGAACATAATCTAATATTCTAAATCAAAACCCCATTGACTCGACTAATCACATTCTGGGAATCTGATTGGTAAATGACCAGAATACAACAGGCTACACTTTTTATTCCAGGATGCACCACCTGGAGACAGTGGGACAAACATCACTGACGAGAAGGTCAGTTTGCGCCCGAACTCAAGAAAAGTTGCGTAAGCAGTCCTTATTCACACTGCGCCTAGTTTTAGTTCCTGTTCTGATCAGAGAGAACATGCCAA
>JAVSBV010000074.1:3051547-3062561 GCA_033117975.1 Parotocinclus spilosoma | reverse complement strand
ATTTCTGTCCTTGGTGATGAGTTATTGGGAGCTTGGGTGCTGTTTGAGGCCGGAGACATTTGTGGCTTGTGTGTGTGTGTGTGTGTGCGTGCGTGCGTGCGTGCATGATGATTCTCAGATGAAGTTCTATTCCAGATGTCAGTAGGCTTTGCACTAATCTTTTTATTTTACAGTTTAAAAAGCCAAACGGCCGGCTTTGTATTTGTACATTTGTATTTTTGTGTTAATGCGCTGAAGTGAAGGTATAGCCCTATTTGTCATGCTTTGCAACTTCTGAAAATCATGTTAGACAAGTTTAAAGCAACACTTTATCAGAGAAAGGTATATTTTGCGGAAGGTGAAGTTGCACTTCTACTTGTTAGTGAAAAAACATAGCATGTATACAATAGGAAATGATTCATGTGAAGATGTGTATTCATCAAAATAATTTCTTAGTTGCAGAGCGTTGGCCTCCTATATTCAGTGATATTTTTAGTAACAAACAAAGTGATTATCCAAATACAGGTACCTAAAGAGCAGGTTTGGAATAAGTTGTAACGCACAGCGCTAGTAGAGCTGAAGTTAATGTTGTGGCATCCTTGATATGCCTGACACACTTTGTGACTTTTTATGTGTGATTTAATTTATGACAGGTTATTCCCCTGCCCCGAGATCAAATGAAATGTGTTTCTATTCCTGCATTTCCCATAGTATAGTCTCTATATCACTAAGCACTTCATTTAGTAATAAATAACTGTTTTCTTATCTTTATAGATGCACCATAAGGACCTATGATGATATGTAACTAACATTTCAAATTGCCCCCATGAATGTTTTAACACAAATTAGACATATGTTCACAAAGTACACACAAATGCCAATGTTGGAGTGTAGATAAGAGAGCGTTTAAGGAGGGAGGAAAGTGTGTAGTTGACCTCAAGCACTGTTTATGTATGAGAACAACTGAGTAAAAGAGAAGAACTATCTATAGACAAAGCTGTTACTTTTAGTACGTTTAGTAGTTGATGCTGTGGTTGGTTTTTTTGTTGGTTATTGTAGCTGTTCAAATTTGAAGACTGCAACAGTGACTTCTGAAATGCATTTTATTGATAATCAATGAACAGCAATCATAGCAATAAAAAGTATTTTTATTATCAGTAGGTTTTACATATTTGTGAGAAGACACCAATCACCCAAGATTTATTGATTTGTTAAGGTGATTTGAGACTTTCAGCATGGGAAGAAGTTGTTTGCTATGTAATTGTACAAGTGGCTTTCTCTCTTCACATGAACACTCAGTGAAGCTCCTGCTGCCGCACCCATCCTGTGACATCATACAGCGGGCCCGCTTCAGCCAGACTCCAAATCCATCCCTTAATCTTTTGAGAACCGCAGACCAAGAAGAGTCATGATGTCTATGAGAGTTAAGCTATTTTCTCACATGGAAAAGTGGTGCCATGAACAGCAAGCTTTGACTTTGACTATACTGTATGCCGGGCATCTCAAACCGTTTGCACCACCCTGGATTAATTGGTGTTTATGCACTGTATTTGCAGTCATTAGGGTAAAAGGGTACCCATTTTTATTTACTGTACTGTAAAGTGTTCTACTTTATAGTCTATTACAACTTCAAGTTAGAAAAAGTTGGGATGCAATGAAAAATGCAAAAAAAACAAAAAAACATCCATCGCACAGATGTGCACTTTGTCTGATTTGGGGTTGTATTAAACAAATATTTATACTGGGCTGGGTTTATTTGCCACATACAAATCCAAGTGTAAATAAATTTCAGGATTGATATTGGTCATGTGATTTTTGACTTTGTGTATAAGGTACAGACTGTATATTAAAAGCCTGAGACCATAGTTTGACGGTTTCATCCTACACAGATTAGTGATCTCAGTGTATGTATGCATATATGCATATATGTATAGTGGGACTGCGGTAGCCTAGCAGTTAAAGTACTGGACTCTGGACCTGAATGAAGCTGCCACAGTTGGGTCCTTAAGCAAGGCCCTTAACCCACCATTGCTTGGATTGTAAGACTGTATTAATTGTAAGTCGCTCTGGATAAGGGCGTCTGCTCAATAATGTAAATGTAAATATAAATGAATGCCGTGTTGATCTTATAATTGACAAAACATTAAAGCAGGGAACAGACGTAGCTCTGCTTATCTGCTTATTTTAATGCAAACATACGGGGAAAAAAATCAAACACAGTCTGACGAATAAAAAAAAACCAAAAAAACGTTCCCAGATAATGTAGAGAAGGAAATTCTGTTGCCTTGCGTCTTTGAGTTAATTCTTTTCACATGGTTTGTGTTCGCACCGCAGTGCAGTAACTGTTCCTCCACACCCTGTTTGTTCCGCATCGCAATAAGGACGGCAGACCTGAAGCATGCAACATGCGGTACGTCGCATTTGCTGCGTGACATTCGAATTTGTTTTACACACGGCATTACAATGGCGGTCCGGGAACAAACCGTGAGTCATGGTGACGACCATGTCCAGACTCGGGGCCACAGCTGGCTTTCTCATATTCTAATACTGAGCAAACAAGTGCAGCGTTAGGACTGTGTGTGATTCATTAGGCGCTAAACAGGGAGAGAGTAAATAGCTTTTTAATCTTCCTGTGCTGAACGGACCAAGGGCGGAGAGGCCGAGAGAAGGTGACTCTCGTGCTCATTAATCTGTCTGGACCCCTGACTGCTACTGTTTCTGCCACTTCCACAATGCTCTCTCCACTAATGAAAGAAATCAGGAGCCAAACCGATGCAGCACCCTCTTACACTCGCACTAATACACACACACACACACACACACGTTTCCCCCGTTTTAATCATGCAGTTTGTTTCTTTTGTTTTGTTTTTGGCTCTCTGATCAGTTTTTTTTATTATTCATGGCAAGGACACACCGGGAAAGTTGTGTTATTTGTCTAGAACGCACACAAATTGCTTCGGAGACTCACCGGGGCGAAAACAATATCTTCAAGGTCTGCACGTCTGTGCATCGCCACCAAAAAATGGGGGGAAATAAATAAATAAATAAATAAATAAATAAAAATACCCCCAAAAATCCCAGAGCTCATTTTCTCGGTGGCAGACTGTACACATCACTCTTCACTAAACCGAAGACATGGTTCATGATGTTTGCATGGTTTGCAGCCCGACTTCAGGGCAGCGCGTTCAATCTCGCTGCTCGGTTGCCGTGATTGCTTTGCCAGGGGCCCGGAATTGGACGGTGAAAACTGATATTACGGATCCCGAATTTTACAACAAAAGCTCAAATGCGTAATTACGAAATTCAGTAGCCCGAGAGGCTTTCGCCATGCCTGCGTTATCCTTACTTGAGCAGATCCGTATACAGCCCCTATCGCTTGTTGTCTGAAGTGCTTCCTAGCGTTTGCTCATTAATTAATTAATTAATTGGGCAGTAATTGTAGCGCTGTGACCCAACTGCATGAATGCTGAATGTAGAAGTGTTCAGTTAAACACCAGATCGGTCTTTAGCAGGGGTGTGATGATGCAAACAGAATCAAACCAGGCACACTTTGTACGGCCTCAGCCTTAGTTTGTTGGTTGATTCCTTTCTTTTCCCTTTTCTAAATGAGTTAAGCATTTTTATTAATCCCGATTGCTCCCAAACACTGTTTCCACTTCTTTGGCTTGTCTCAACCCGTATTCCACTACTTGCCTTCGCTCTGGCAGTCACTCAACCCCGCAAAGGGGTGCGGTGATCTTTTGTACACCCTGTCCACGCAAGCTCCCAGGTCTCAGCCCTGAAATTCTGAAGCCTTGGGCGAGAGGGACGTAAAGCCGTGACTCAGTATTACTCAACCTCAGCTTGGCAGAAGTGGGGTACGAATCAGGCTCTGAGTAGGGTTTCGAGTCAGGAGGCATTCTGTCGCCGCATACCAAGCCGAGCTCGGATAGAGTGGGGGCTGCACCGGGAATCTCACGCCTTAACTTGGCTCACCGCACCCACTGGATTCAGCATTCTCCCTTCTGACACACACACACACTGTCTCTCAGTCGTCTCTTGGCACACTCGGATTCTCCCGCCTGTTAGTACCTGCACCTGTTCTTAATCACCGCTCATTACTTCAGCTCCTCATTCTCGTTTGCTGTGTACAAATTCTCTCTCTTGGTTTGAAGTCAGAGCTCTGTTCTCATTCTCGTTCTCCATTATAGTATAGTAACGGCTCCTGCCTGAACCTGACGACTCTCTCTTTAGGCAACGTTGAAGCCTGTAGTTGCCGCTCCCTCTAAACCGGTCTCTGATGAACTCCCATTCAGCTACAGTGCGACTTTCAACTAAGATTGCGCCCCCTTCATTGTAAACAGGATCATTCTCTTATAGCGCTCGTTCCCCAAACAGAAAAACAAGAGCCTCCTCTGTCGTCGGCACCAAGCCGTGAGCCGGAACATAAGCACGCGTTTGTTGCTTTCCCGTGGCGGGAGGCTTAAATAAAAACTTTAGCAAATGGTGCTCTGAATTAGTCCAGCCCCTAAGTCCCAGAGTATCGATGAACATGGAAAGGGAGCGCGTTTTGGTCTGCCTTGCGCACTCCCCTGCAGGAGGCCGGGTCTCTGTGCTGGAGGGCTCGGCCTTGCACGGCGCAGGCGAAAGTCAGGCCCGTTTGCCATTTCATCTAAATGGTAGTGGGGCCTATCAGTGGAGGGCATCTGTCTGCGCGTAGCAGTGAAAAGGCTCAAGCGGTGGCTCCGACGGTGCCAAATGGAGCAATTCAAAACCAAAAAAAAGACAGCCTCGAGAGCTTACAAACAACTTTAGTGCTCGTGCACAGATGACATCATAAAAATGTGGCCAACTTTTTCCCTCACCTCCCTCGCCTTTGAGCAGCAGGCACTTTTGCGCCGGGCATCATTAGCTGGGCGAATTGGATCTTTTTTTCAAAGCTGTTTATCAACGGCGTGGGGCGTAGCGGGTTCACGAGTACGGCGGGCACAATCTGCACGACCCCGGAGAGGAGCTTTTAATGAGCGGAGTCATCTGAAATCTCGCGTTCCCGAGCTTTTGTCTCTGGCTTTAAAGACCGCGTGGAGAAAGCCGAATGAAAAGCGAAGGCACAAAAGCCTGCGCGTGGCGGCCCCGAACGCCGTGTTTGTGCCATCAAGGGCTCGCTCGGTGCCAAACCGTGGCCTCCCTCTCTTTCCTGTAGCCCTCGGCCAAGCTGGACTGGCAGCAGAAGGAGAGCAGATGCCATTTGATGACAGCAACCCAGAGATGGGCGGCCAGGCGCTGTCACGGAGATCAGAATCATCTCATTATTTTTCTCTCGCCTTTTCATGTTTCCAATCAGCGCCAGTGCATCCTGCAGCGTGTGAGCCCTAGAGCTAGTGGAGTAAACAGCGTTAGCACGACTCTCACTTTAGCTGGGTTGTGTGTGCATGTGTGTGTGTGTGTATGTGTGTGTTATGCACACGGAACAATGTCTCAGTGTGCTCTTTGCGCCATGCCGAGCCGAATCTGTAGTCGGTAAACAAGACAAATGGGGCGCATCCTGATTTGGAAGGCATTTCTGGCAATGAACAAATACACTTGAGCCAGAAAGGGAGGGGCAGAGAGGGTAGGCAGAAAATCAGGCGCTGATAACCCCGGCTCTCTTGTGTACCCTTTCTTATCACGCCGTGGTCCTTTTTTAACCGCAAACGCCACACCTGGGCACTCGGGGAAACGCCGCAGCTGCGTTTAAACCCTTCATTAAAGGCTGGCTTCGTCTTCTCTCACTCTCGCTTACAGGTCAGTGCCTCATTACCGGAGGCCGGCGTTTGCGCACCTAAATTTAGATTTTCATTACGTCCTGCCTGTCGCTCTCCGTCTCGCGTTCAGGCTAAGCAAGGCACGCTTGTCAATTTGTGCCTTCAGGAAAAGAAAACATCGGTTATTGTAGAAAACAACGGAAAGCGGCGAGGAACGAGAACAGCAGCGGGCGAGGGAACGATGCGGCAGGATCCCCAAATTGAATGTTTCATTTATTGCTTCAGGCATCATAAGCGTTCATCCTCCGAGCTGGAGCGAATGCACCGAGATGGTGAATGTGCAAAGTGGTACACTCCCATTTTTTTTTAATTTTTTTTTAGCTCATCTCTTCGTGATCTTTCTTCATGAAAAAAACACTAAGCCACTTTTCTTGCAACTTGGGCTAATAGGTTTTCCTAGGGCGCTTTCCTGCGGTAAAATGGTAGAATAAAAACAGGGAAGGGGAGGCTGGGGGGGGGGGGAGTAAATGATAGAGGGAAAGACACTTGGGAGAGGGCTGATCTAACTCTTTGAGAACCAATGAGCAGCTCATTATAAGCATTTGCAATTTATCTAGACCTTCGTTAAATCGGCCAGGGTGCGAATACTCAGAGTTCAGACTGCTATGTTAAGTGGTGTTTATTGCCGGTGTCGGTGAATGTTTTAATAGTATCTGTTCAAATAGATTTTCTAACATGCTCAGGCAGGATCCAAGAGAAGAGTCTGATCTGAATTAAAAAATCTGATCAAAATAAGTTTGGCTCGTACATTTTAAGCACCAAAGTACATCAGTCCATGCTACTAAATAGTACTTAGAGTAAAAAGTATTTTTAACAAGCCTTTTTAAGTTTTTTGAATCAGTACTGTTAGGGTTCTTACCTAGCGTTCTGCCGTTCTCGTTGATTGCCGTTACAGAGCAATCGGTGAGGCGGTTTATATCTGGTGCTTAATTTACGACCTGATTATGAACACCTGCTTTTCCCGTTACTTAAGTGCGGGTTCTAGCGTTGTTCGTGGCCAGGTCGTCACTCCACTCCACCCGCGCACCCGACCACCGGCGCACACGCGGGCCTTCCTCGACAACCGTTGCGATCGTCGCTATGGTCAGCTGGTTATGTCCCGGGGCTTAAAGTGCCGATGGACGGGTACGGGGGAAACCCCCGAGGTACTTAGTATTTTAGGGACTCATTAAGGGTTTCCCGTTCCGTACTTGTGTGCTCTTCGCACGCCTGATCTCACGCTCTTTTCATCCTCGGCCACTATCGAGTCTCACTCCAGCCGGCTGCGTGCCCTGATTAAGACGCGCCCCGGCTCCACTTACTCGTGCTATAAGTGTGCCCGAGCTCACGCTCGTCCTCTGCCGTTTCGGACTACCTCCGTGCCTTGCGATTAGGGAGACGTCCCAAATCAACACCTTATCGTGCTCTCTGCATGTCTGCCCCGTGCTACGGTTCAGTTCTCTCAAGTGGCACCAGCTGTACAATTTATGTTCTCTGTGTGTAATCACGTGATCGCATACAAGAGTTACTTTTTTAGATGTTCCGTCTAGTTCTGCTTCTGACTCAACGCTGGCTCTGCTTACTTACTAGCGAGCGGCCTCCCAGTTACCATCCCACACGTACTGCGCACTCGTTTAGATCCGGCCAGACCGTTTGGCTCACAACATAACTTATTAATAGGTGCCCTGTCATGGACAAGTCATTTCCCTCCGAGCTCTCACTGAGTCACCCTGCGTCCAATGCCTCGGGGCCGTCTACTGGCGTTTGCTCCTCTGCTTCGAGTCATCATGATTCTGTCACAAGGAACGTTTTTCTTATGATTGACAAAATCAAGCTCATCGAATTATCGTTGAGCGCTTGGGTTTTTCTGCAAGGCTGTCGGAAAAGTACCCGGTACCGTTGGAAAATAGTCTCTAATACGTAGGTACAATTTATTGGTAGATTAATATTGTTATAATGAGCAGCCACAGTGTGGCGTGGACTTTATAGAGAAGCAGACCAACACAGCACTCTCCAGGGGGGCGCTTAGACTCGGAAGCCTCCGGCGAGGCAGAAACCCCAGGGAAACGTGTCTGAGAGTGCACACAAAGAGCAACCTCAACTTTTAGCGCCCAGAGACTGAGGTGTGATATGAATCAGAGTGGATCAAAGATTCAAACCATAGCTCTTCCACTAAGGCACACTGGTTTGTGTCCCACCTATGGCATTTAGAAGTTGCACCTGGCCTCCTGGCACTGAAAGTCCAAATGAAATGTACTTTGCTGTCACCACATTACAAAAGAAGCAGTGCAAGCTCACACAAACAAGAAGCGCAAAAAGGCTGAAGACCCAAGGTGACGTCCTAACGCAAAGCACGTAGCTCTGGGAACGTAACCCAAGAGGCGTGAGACAAGGCACTCTCAAAAACGAGAGCAAGCACTAGCTAAAATTCTTTCTGTTTAAGCTGAAAGTCCAAAGAACTGGTAGTATTCTGGTGAGCCGGAGTGCTTTTGAGAATAACATACCCATGTCCATTTGAACTTTTGTAAAAAATATCTACAATGTTACTGTAGGCATTTTCCTCTTCTGGAACCAATGGTACCAACCCAAACCCTGATCCATTAGACTTTACTATTGCCACTGTGCTGTTGGATAGGTTGGGTTCTACTGGTATCATGATTTATCAGTCAGACAGCCAGATCCGCTCTGATGGTAGTACATTTTACAGCATTCTGGCCAACTTGGCATTCCACATGATGATCTCAGTCTTGTCTGCAGGTGCTCTCTAATTGGAAACCAATCCATTAATCTTCTCAGAAACAGTTCATCTGTTGCCTTCTCATCGAGAAAAAGTTTCACTCCATGCCAGGAGCACAGGAATTTGACAAATTGAGATGCCAGCAAGATGGCAATTAATGGCAGCACCATCACCCAGTGGGCTCTGAATAGCCCTGACCTCAATACCAACCAACACCTTTGATATGAAAAAAAAACGGCATTTCCACATTCACTATATGGCCAAAAGTTTGTGCACATCCAACGAGCGCATCCAAAGCATGGGTATTAATGCAGGGTTCCCATTTTCTCAATCAAAGCTGTCAAACCAGTTCAGTATGGGCTTTGTTAAAGGGTAGGCAGGCAGAAAGTTGATGATCTAACTTGTTAAAATCTGAAACCTCTAAATGTCTCAGGATGAAAGTGACAAGATTCAGTACAAACCAATTAGAATCTTGAAATGTACACTATTTTACAGTATGAATTATGACCTGGATACAAATGGTAATTAGAAGACTTGTCCACAAACTTTTGTTTGTATAAGGTGTACAGGAGGAGGGCTTCTCCTCTACCAAACAAAATAAACCGATGAGAACCTTTCTGAATCTTTATTTGATAAGAGAATAAAAACGATCAAAATGATAACAGAACAAAAAAATCCAATAATCTAATATAGATTAGATAAGAAACTGGCCATCGCTAATCCATTATCGGTCGATTCAGTCCAGGCTCTTTTTGTCACGCTTATCAGTAAAGGAATGAAAAGTCAGGGAAAGGAAAACAAAAGGAGGCGATAAAACACGAAACTCTTGATGGAATATTCTCTAATAAAACAAAACTTATGTGACTGCGCCATATTGCACGATATAACATCATTATGTAAAGCGCCTTTTTTTGTTTGATGGAAACAAATTGCTGAAGGTAATATTCGCAAACATTTCAAATGCAGCTTGATTTTATCAACTCCATTATGCAAATCTGGCCAGCACGGTGGTGCGAGGTGCGAAGTCTTATAGAACCAAAGGTTTGATCCTCTGGTTGCTGTCATGCAGAGTTCGAAAGTCAAATTTATTTCTATAATTCCAGACTTTTTTAATTGCTTGTTCCTCGGATGTCCATACTTGAAAATATACTGAGAAGGAGAGAAAAAAAAACAACAACTGTATTTTTCAGCACTTATCAGTTTCTTGAGAAATATGTGGAATCAATACAAGGAAGGAATAAAAAATAAAATGTATTTTAATCTCCACCGGAAGGCGGAAAAAGCTAAAAAATATATCTTTTAATTTGTTTTTTATTTTAAGCATTGGTCCTGCGGCGGATCCGCAAAATACAAAAAAAAAAAGTCTGGCCTAACGCTTTTTACAACGGAGCATTGTCTCAAAGCGGCTTTATAATCTTATATTATCTTCAAAGGCCAATCCCAAATTGAGCAAGCCTAGGGCGACAGTGGCAAGGAAAAACTCTGAATGTAGAAAGAAGAAACCTTGGGGGGGGGGTAGATGTTAATTGAAATAGTTGTTTGTATTAATAGTCAAATAAAATAAATAGTAGTTTTTAAATTAAATAATGTAAATGATTTAAGATCTCAGGAGGAAGTCTTTGGAGGTCAATCGTCTCCTGATAACGGAATGATGAAGGGAGTTAAATTTTTTTATGCCACATTTTTATTTATGGAAATTAGCAGACTCCCTTATCCAGAGTGACTTACAATTAATCTTAAAAGCCAAGCAAGTGTGGGTTAAGGGTCTTGCTCAGGGACCCAACTGTGGCAGAAGTGGGATATGAACCCTGGACATTGTAGTACATAGTCCAGTACCTTAACCACTAGGCCACCATAGTTTCTGCACTCTGGTGTGGCCTTGGCATAGTGGGAACCAGTAAAGGTTTGTTCTGACTGGGGTTGGCTCATGCGCCTAAAGTCCAGCATGGGTGAGACCTTTGTCCAGCTTATTGTTCATAAATGGAAGTTGACAAACTGGAGGTGACTATGGAGGACCAGCACAAACTTACACAGAAGCCAATTGATGTACCACCATGATTATAGTGTAGGTCAGAGGAAACTGCAGATCAGACCACAGACCTGGCAGGTAAAGGTAAATGAAAGACAAATTTGGCGCTGTGATATTAATAGCCCTTATCCAAAGTGAGTACAGTTCAGGCACTTGACAGTCACGTTTTTTGCTCAGAATCCCAAGGCTGGCAGATTGGTAGTTTTGGGACACCATGAGCCTCCACCATGGATTTGTGGGGATTTCCTGTGGATTAACCAGTTGGTTTCCTCCTACTGCCACCTCCATCCAGCTGAGACCCAACATGTCCAGTACTTGTGCTGTTTTGATGTTGAACTTAGATGTTGGGAGGAGGCCCAGGGAAGGCTCAGGTCCAGGACCACCCGCAATAAACGAAAATCCGTGAAGTAGGGACGCTATATTTATTAATGTATTTTTACACTATTTTAGCGGTAGAACTTGCAGAACGTTTGGGTAACATCGTAGGGCTTGAATGAATTCAGTCTA
>JAVSBV010000074.1:3033989-3047781 GCA_033117975.1 Parotocinclus spilosoma | reverse complement strand
GTTCTTACTAAATTCCAGTCAACGTTTGAAGAACTTATCCAGTGTGATCTGACGAGCTTTTGCTGTGGCTAAGTGGCGACTTGTGGATTTTTTTGTAGTAAATGGAAAAGTTAGACAAATACCTGTAGGTGGCAGTAGAGGGCTGGGTAGAAACTCAGGAGTTTCGGGTAATTATGCCAGACATGAAGATTTTATTAACTGATATTACATATTGTACACGTACTTTGGTCCGATTAAACGGAATTTTGGTGCAAATAAGCGAATAACATCACACGTATCTAATAGAAGTTTCGGTACTAGTTTCTGTACTTTTTAGGATTTGGTCCGAATAAGCGGCTGGTCCCATTAACCGGTGGTCCAATTAACCCATTACATTTTTTCTATTATTACCTCTATTGAATATGAATTGATTCCCCTTCCATCTTGCTTTGGTCTGGTTATCCAAGAAAGCTACAACTGCTCCGCCTGAGCGCTTCATACACTGAGCATTATATTAAGTATTAAATATTCGGATTATACCTGATTCACCTGCACTCCCATTGGTTCCTCAGGTGACGCCCTCCTGTCTTAACCCCACCCATTACACTGGTGACGCCCACAGTCAGCTGCGCGCAGAGCCAGACCCGGAGCGCAAAACCTCCGTGAGCAGTGTACGATGAGACTTCAGCAGAGACTCCAGTGATCATCCCGCTGGGTCAGTCATCCATCACCTAAACAGCCAGTGCAGAAGTTCAGAAAAGAGATCGGATTATTTTCAGAGGGACAATACCTGATCTATGTGCACATTGCTGCTTTAACAGACAGCTTGGGGAGATGACGGCGGTTCTGGATAGTCTCGGTTCGGATATGCACACCACACATCTTACCTCCAGCAACTTCAGCACAGTGCATAAATCACAGGACTCCCCCACGTTACCGGTGTCCAGTGTGACCGACAGCAGCTTCTACAGCGTGCCCCAGAGCGCAAACTGCGCCGGAACGGCCGCTTACGCACAGCTCGCCTCCTACTCGTACCCGCATGCAGGAGGAGTGACCGGGGGTCCCTACAGCCCCAAACCCTACGATATGGGCTTCGGATCTTCGTACGGAGCTTACGGAGGATACGGACCTGGATCATCTTCACCTACACCGACTGAACCAGGTAAAGAACCGGTGCGCCCAGATTGCGCAAGGAACAGCACGGGAAAGTTCATAGTTACACAGATTCAGAGCTTCGTTAGCATTGTTACTCTACAGGTCACGTTTATTTTACGTTTTGTATCTGCTCCCAAATTACAACATACATACAACATGCATGTCATTCATATAAAATCAGTTAGGCTATTGGACGTGTTTGGGCTATTGTGTTTACATTTTCAATGCGTAATAAGCTAATCCATTTTTTAAACATGAAATTCTAAACATAGTTCGGAATTTGAGGCCTATACATAGCCCATAACCCAGGAATTAAGGTTTTGAGCTGTTTCATATGAATGAAAATTAATCTTTTATCATAAAATAACCGTTTCTTTTCTTACAAAAAGGAAGAAAACCAACGAACAAAAAACGTTATTCAGTTTAGTCTTCTTCCAGACTTTTTGAGAAGGAAACCAGATATGAGTCACTGGCAAAATACAATTTGTGATGAATAACATTCAAATTTCAGCCCCATGTTTTTGTACCAGTGCAAGATCCACATATTTAAGACCATTCTTTGTTAAAATGAGAAAGTGAAGGAAGAAATCCAAAGTTAAAGAGTAGGACTGTAGAAATGTCTTGAGGCAACAGAGAAAAGAAATCTGAAAAGGCAAATGTCTTCTAAACCTTAAAAAGGCAAAGCAGAGTTCAAGTTGTGGTTGTGTACTGCCAAGATTTTTTAAAAACAATGTTATTGATGTAGGTAACAAAAAGAAACGAATTTTCTGAAATTATAATTATAATATAAAGGGAGACAATAATCTTAGCATTAAGCAACAACGGAAAACACAGCAGAAATTCAGTTTATAAATAATTGGAGCAACACCCCAATGTTTTCTGGAAAACAAAGCAAAATAAAGACGGGAAAATCAGAAGGAGTAGTCAGAATGGGAGAAATGTTCTATTCAATGTATTTGTAATAAAAGAAATACAGAGAGACCATGCAGATATGACCAACTTGTTCATTCAGGATGAGGAGACGAAGAACACTATGAAACTTCAGTTCATAATAAAATTGTTGTTTATCTCCACAATAAATGCACAAGTTCTAACTCAGTGTAGCCTGCAGGATTCATTTGAAGTTCGTGGACTGTGTAAATCAATGCCTTCACCAGCCCACTGTCAAAGAACTGAGCGGCTATTTTGTTTCCCATGGTACAAACAATGTTAACGCACCTTCAAAGGCACAACAGTGCAATTAAAGTGCATTTATCAGTCTTAATGATGTACCCTGAGGGTACCATCATTATGGCCAGCACTGGTACCATAGATTAAAAGCCTAGTTTAGTACCTGTTACGGAGACGGCCAGAAAAAAGAGCAAGACAAAAACCCCAAACCTCCCATCACCTGTCTTTCAAAAACATAAAGCGAGTAATCTATATAAATTCAATGTTTTAGGAATAATGGAAAAACATTTTTTGGGAGATTTGGGAGACTTTTGATGTACAAACTGCAAGAAGAAAAACATCCAGGTCATTTGTGTTCAAACAATCTTAATGTACCTCCAAAGGTAGGACTTCAGTTCCAGTTAGTTTATTTAGAGGTTCTGTTACGTCCCCTCTGCACAGGCACAATGACAAACCTTGGATTTGGGACCCTTTTCCCTGAAATAAAATCAAATAAAATCTGAAGGACGTATTTTGATATAGCAAAGATAACAGAAAGCAAAGAGGAAGGTGTTAACTGTGCTCCAGGCTACTTCTGAAATAAAACTAAAGCTAAAGAATATTTAAAGGGCCTAGTTTTGGAAATCATCCATGAACTTTGACAGCTCCTATAACTGTCTGGGGGGAAAAAGAAAATTGAAGAAGATCCCAAGATGTATAACCTCTGTCTGAAGGACAAAAAAAACGTAACTGCAGTGTAGTGGTGGAACCAAAAGTAGAGGTTGAAACACTCTGGAAGATACGCTTCTTTTTGTAAGAAATTTTGGGCTTCCATCTTAAACCGTGCAACTGTCTCCGACTATAAAAACGTACCGTACGTCCGGTTCCTAACCCCAGCCCTGTAAGAGTTGTGCATGCATGGATTTATTTATTTGATGTCTTTGTGTGCGCACTGTTAGAGAAAGACGAGAGTGAGCCAGAGGTGCGCATGGTGAACGGCAAGCCAAAGAAAGTCCGGAAACCACGAACCATCTACTCGAGCTTCCAGCTGGCCGCCCTCCAACGCCGCTTCCAGAAGACGCAGTATCTCGCACTACCAGAGCGCGCGGAGCTCGCCGCCTCGCTGGGCCTCACACAGACTCAGGTCTGCTTTAATAATGCTTTTCCACTTTCCACTACTACCAGTGAGAACATGCCAAAAAAAAAAGGTTCAGCAGGTGAATGCCACAGAAGAACCATTTTTATTCCATTAATAATCCTTTAGTCCCCATTTTTGTTGCCACCACAATTAACCAGCTAATAGTTTGTCGCCCCCCAAAATGTAAGCTAATGTAAATATTTAGGCTGTAGTACCAACAAAATAATTGCAACTAATCTATTAAAGTTGTAGGACCTCTATCTTTTTCAGTCTAGATACAATTCTAGGGGCTTTAAAATAAAAAAAAAAGAATTATTTTTTTATTTTGTTCATATCAAGGGCAACAATTATCATGTTGTATTTTGCTACCAGAAGTAACATTTATTGTGAGACAGAATTCTTTAGTTCATGGTGGCACCAACTTTGAGAGAGAGAGAGAGAGAGAGAGAGAGAGAGACATTTCACTTTAAAAAACAGTTTGGGGTTTTACATTTGTAATCTTTTTTTTGAGGAGTAAATAACCAGCTCATAATTTCCCACCACACCGATACTGCACTTCATGTAAATATTTAGGGCACTTAAATCTTCAACACATATAGGGAAGAATTCCTTGTTCTCTTGATTTTTTTCTCATAACACTTTATTCGAGTTTTATTTTAGTCTGAAACACATTCCACAACATTATCAGAATTATTAATCTCTTAATTTCTCATTTCTTCATTTGTAATTTTGTTTTCAAATATTAACCAGCACTATTTTAAGAACCATCTTGAGAAAAACAATTATCTTGAAAAATAGTGTAACAAACCAAATTTGTTTTCTGGAAACGTAAATAATTAGAGAATAATCTTTGTCATAAGCAATAGACATATTTATTTCAAATAAATAATTTGAATTAAATACATTAAATACATTATTTGTTTGTTTTTAATGTTGTACATAACACATTTTTAAAAACAATAACCATTTTCTAAAATATATATATATATATATATATATATTTTTTTTTTTTATTATTAATATTTGTGGTGAATATTCTTCCAAAAACAGTCAAAAATGGTTCTTCTATGAACTTCTTCTGTGGGCTTGCTCAGTTAAAATCCTTAAGTTAAAATAAAATCTATAATCAACATGAATTTATTCATCATCGTTATCATATTATATCATTATTGTTATCATTTCTTGATTTCCTTCCAAAAAGTCACACCCATTTCTAGTAAATATTCTTGGCGTTAAATGATTCTTCAGGTCTTTTTGACCTTTGGATAACAAAGAATTTTAGATCCATAGCTGGTATTGCTCCATTGACCTAAATATTAACCACAATTAATTAGTTCACTTAATGTAACCGTTTAAGGTAGAAAAGCCTTAAACGGTCCAGTTAGTTCTAATTATTCATCATATAATTATTCATTAAAAGCATTGTTTATAAACTACGTTTTTTGTTCATGCATGACACTGTTGTAAAGCTAAAACTAAAATACAACCAACAACAATACAACAGACCTTTCAAATTAAAAGCACCTAAAATTCTCACCTCCTCTGTCCGATTGTCTCCAGGTAAAGATCTGGTTTCAGAACCGACGCTCCAAGTTCAAGAAGTTGTGGAAAAATGGGGAGATTCCACCAGAGCAGCACGTGGGTTCAGGTGATTCTCCACCTGCATCTCCTCCCCCCCATTCAGCCTCCTGGGATTTCCCCCAAAATCCAGCTGCGGTAGAAGGGGACTCGGGCACAGAGCAGCCGTCCGGACCGCCTAACACCACTGCGCCATCGTTTCTGTCCAACTACCCCTGGTACTCGTCAGCGAACGCGCATTTACAGCCAAACGCCCTGGCGCAGACCCATCACAACCCAGCCATGAGTATGGGGGCTATTTTCTAATGGGGATGGGCTGCATCAGGAACTGGACAATAGACTTGTAGACTTGTACCACAGGTACAAGCGTGAAGAAAAACTAACTTGCATAAGCCTGTTTTGAATTTGAAATTTTGCTCAGAGATGGGTTTTTTTTTTGTTTTTTTTTTGCTCCGTGGGCGCACGTGCAACAAATCAACTGACGCACATTAAATTATTTTTCTATTTATTTATTTGTTTTGTTCGCAGTCACTTGGTCATTCACGTTGGTACGCAGGACTGTGTGAGCGATCACATACCAAGTTTAAAAAAAACAAAAAAACAAACAACAAACAAACAAAAAAAATAAACGGGTAGCCTCCTTTTTGCGTGCATTTTACATTTTCCTATTATAGTAGACTCTATCAGGCCTACAGAGCAATCTATCATGCTGTT
This sequence comes from Parotocinclus spilosoma, assembly GCA_033117975.1. Taxonomy (NCBI): domain Eukaryota; kingdom Metazoa; phylum Chordata; class Actinopteri; order Siluriformes; family Loricariidae; genus Parotocinclus; species Parotocinclus spilosoma. The sequence goes on along the minus strand of JAVSBV010000074.1, from coordinate 3,042,068 downwards.
TATACAACTTGTACTCACAATAAAAGAAAAAAAAAAGCTTTTCTTGTCGACTTAGAATTGTGTCTGGCTAAGTTTAACTTTACGACGTGGTTGCATGGTGGAATAGGAACAGCCTGTCCCTATTCAGGGAGTTGCTCTATTAGCGGGTGAAATTATCTTTTAGGATTTTTAACCCAAACGTATGTATGCGTAAACTCGACACTTTGGTAGAGCGGGGCAAATTTCATTCCCCGTTCTGACCCATATGAAAGGATTGGGTATAGAGGATCCGAGTGGCAGCAGGAACGACGCCTCGAGGGCGCTTGGAAAGGAAACAGCTGGCACGTTTCAAACCACATACCTCCGTTCCAGTAAGAACGTGTACTTAAGAGCCGCCATGTCCAGTGTTCCTCCAAAACACAACAGTGAAAGTACTAGTGGATGGTGAAAAAAGGTGGCAGAATGTTGGCTATGCTCAACAGGAATTCTACTTCAAATAAATAACTCAGCATTCTCCTAAATTCAGTCCCAAAGAGCTTTGATGCCCGACGGATTGAGCCTTTTGAATCATTTTTATTTCAACTCTCAATAAATCTCAATATCTAGAATAAATTTATTCACTTTATATACCTGCTTGTTCTTTCGGTATCCTTTAATTCAGGCTACAGAGTGTGGTGGAGAAGTGGTTAAGACCCCAGACCGTGGACCTGATGGTCCAGGGTTTAAATCCCAATTCATCCAAGCTGCCAAACTTCTTCTTGGTTCTCCTTAAGGCCCTTAACGCAATTTCTTGGATTGTTAAAGTGTATAAATTGTAAATTACTTTGGCTTAGTAATTGAATGACTAAATGTTTGGGTTAAGGTTTTGAACTGTGGACCAGAAGGTCCAAATTCCATCCCACAATTCAAATCCAACTAGAGCAAGGCCCTTAATCCACATAAATAAGGCAGACTGTGCTGACCTGGCGGTACTGGACTATGAAATATAAGGTCCAGAGTCCAAATTGTACTTCTTCCAAGCTTGTTCAAGACCCATAACCAAACAATTCCCAATCATTGTTCTTTGGAGCCCCCTCCAAGTATCCAAGAAAAGCTGTGCCTCTGAGCCCACACATACAAAGACAAAGAATATGAATTGAATATTTTTTTTTCTTAGCAAAAATGAATTTATAACATAACTTTTTTCTTTTCTCCTTTCTTCTTGATCTACGTTTTTATTCAAAATCCACAAACTGTATTTTGCCAAACTGAGCAGACAGGGCCTTCCCCAGATTGACCCAAGGCTGGGAACCATGGCCTTAACCCACAATTGCTTGGATTGTACATCTGTACCTGCTGTACGTCACTCTGACTAAGGGTGTCTGCTAAATGACTGCATGCAAATATAATCTAATGCAGGCTTGTGGTGGGCCAGGGGGTGAGAACTAAGCCTGCACAGTTAGACAGTCTGATGCTGGGCACACAGACACACAATGTAGTAGCTGTAAGAAACACACATACAAAAGTGCACAGACTCGATCCCGGGAATTATAACCACTATCCCAACCTAGTGTTTAGAATTATAAATCAAATTTCATTTCAGTTCTATTAGACACACTAGAAGCGGATTTCTAACCATTTTACATACAAATGATTTGAATTGTAATAGATATAATAGAAAGTTGTCCGGTGTAGCCGCGATGCATTCTGAAACTTCTGTCTTTCCCGCTCCTCATTAGAATGACGGAGCAAGAAAAATGGTGAGCGATACAAGAAAACCTTAAAATGTTGGGTTAAGTGGTTTGTTTAAAAAGTTGTCAACAAGCCCCAATTAAGGCCGTACGAACTGATTTCCTTTTGTTGTTTGGATGTTCTGTGCATTTACACAAATAAACCATTAAGCCTATTAGAACAAAATACATACAGACTCTTGCTTGGTGGAAAGTGGCTAAGGTGCTAAGGTGGATGGCTCCGGAAAAGTGGGTTTGATCGTTACTCCTTGATTTTTTAGGATCAAACCCCTTTTTCTGGAGCTATCCAATGCAATAACCAGGCTGGTCCAGTGGCTATATTAGAGAGGCCCATTACTTTCTAACTTAATGGCCATTGAGGGCATAAAAAGAATTCATTAATTACCTCACTTCACATTTGGGGTTGGGGGGGGCACCTCCCCCCCCACTGCCCTTCTTCCAAAACCACCCCACAACGTACTAGGCAAAACTAAGCTGAGCAGCTGAGAGTAACGGAACTTGCTCAAGGGATAAGCAACTTGCAGGTGGGATTTGAACTCACAACCTTTTGATCAGCAGTCCAGAGCGTCGACCATTGAGACATCCAGACTCCCAATCTGCTTCCTCTTGGGATTTCTGCAGAGTTTCCTCCAGCTTACAGGTGAACAGGTGAGTTTAGTGGGTGTGTCGGATCCAGAACGCCACCGATCCTGATCCTGACTGAAGACAAATAATTATGAATTAAGAAATTAATGAACAATCATAAGTACAGATGCCAAACCAATGAGGTTTTTCCTTAGCTAGATTTAGCAGTGCACTTTAGGGTCGAAAATTTGTAGCCCTGACTTTACAGGCGTAAAACATGATCAGCAACTTCAGAGATCATGAGTCAGCACATGGCATTATTTAACAAACCTGCTTGAATACTGAAAGTTGCCACTATAATCCAGGATGATTACATAGAAGAAAAGATGCCTTGCAAAGAATGGCAAATAAAAAAACATCCAACCTGAATGACACACTTACGTATCTGACCATTTATTTGGGCTGTTCACAGGTTATCCACAATTCCCTAGTAGACTATACCAGATGGCTACAAAGCGTTCTGGTACTTTGAGTTCAGCTCCTCCTATCTTGCCTTGTTTTTGTCACATTTTATACCGGTCAGGTTGCCTGAGGTTCTGGAGCCTATCCCCAGAATTCATATTACAGTCTCAGATAATTCTTTGTCCAGTTTCCATTCTCATGATGTATTCACACTAGGCGAGCTGTACCATGCCTGAGCATGTTTGACCCCCAAAGTGTGTTACTTTTGACCTCAGTGCATTAAGGGTTTTCTAAAAATATTAATGGAAAAAATATATTGCGAATTTACGCTGTTTTCCAGGTTTTTGCAGAACTTTTACATTAAAACAATCACACAATTTATAAAAACAATATATAAAAAATATTAATTCTAGCAATAAAGGAATGTTATAAATGATAAAATATGATGATTTACAGTAAATAGCTGTTGTATCTACTCAATGTGTAGGATATGACGTGCTGTCCGTCAGTCCGTCAGTCCTACCTGGCTTGGATCCCAATCTTCTGTCTTCCCAATCGTGGGCCTGGTTTAAAACAAATGCAGCTTCAATTCCGATTAACGATTATGCAGGCTTTTAAGGCATTCAAGACTAAAATCGTACACATTTTATCCAGTGTATACAGTTCGCTCAGATACCCTCGGATATCTGTTCAACAGTCATGTTAGGTCCGGCTTCTCTCTTAACTGCTCCAATAGTACACTCAATAAGCCATGTTTAATTTAATAAGAATAAAGGACAGGTCATACTGTCAGAATGCTGTTTCCGTAAGCGCTCCTTGGGCAGATTTTCAATCTGACCGTATAATCACCGGACAAAAATGGCACCTGTGACTGAACCGTACCTAACAGCCTCCCCAAATTCTGACACAATCCACAAGCAGCAGTGCCGAGCAGACGTCTGTCAGTCACTCGAAACCTAACGAGCTCATTGGCTCACGTTTGGACCAGAGAGGCCTTTCAACTCGGTTGATGTGTTTAGAGTCTTTATTTTGTCTCTAAGTTCCTCACGTTTGTGTGTTTGTAACGAGCCTAGGAATGACCACATGTTGTTTTCCAACAAGTCCCCGCTGACCCCCCGCCCACGCTGCTAAGAAGCGACTTCTAGTGCAAGCCCACTCCGTTAGGGCCTGATATTAATATAAAAAACACTCTATGGTTTTGATCTGGTCCCCATTAGACCCAAACTGGCTTGCAAATGGTTCAGCTACTCATCAGCGGTTTGATGTCATCATGGCTGAGTGGATCAATATTGACTCATGTGGCTGTATAAGTTTACTCGCAGGGCTAAAACTTTAAAACACACCCCAGGGAAAAGCCGTTCCCTATTAAGCTTCTCGCTAATGAGTTGTTATTAAGACCATTAAGGGTCTAATATTTTTTGCCGCCCTGGACTGAGTGTACCCGTCATGCTACCCTGCCCAAATCTCTCCAAAGCCGTATATAAACAAACAATTGTACACCAATTCTGCGGCGAGTCCCTTTGACTAAGGCAGCGTTAATAGACGGAAACAAAATCGTGAGTTATTGCTCCTATTGTCTGCTGCACCAAGGATCTGGTCCAAGAGCCCTGCTGTAAATGTCAGAGTCTTTCTTGGGGTGACTTTCATCTTACAGAAAACAAACAGAACCAAACAAACTCCCAGCAAATGGACCCCTGAGGGGAAATAACAGATTAATCAAAGTCTGCCAGCACGGCACGGTGGCAGCCGCCATCATCACCACCCTCCTCCTCCTCCTCCTCCTCCTCTACGTTTTCCTCTCGCTCCCAACCTGCTATTACTCGCCTGTCCCCCAAGCCCTGATTGTGTGTGAAGGACAAATACCAGCCTCCTATTACAGTCCTCTCCTCCATGTCACTCTTGCCAGGGGCCCGGCTAAAAGATGGAGGCTTTGGCTAAATTCAGCTGACGGATTATTTTGAAGCCGGGGCTCCGTGTTGCAGTGGAGCCTGCTCGCTCCGACTTCTCTCAAGCCACGCTGTCATACCTCATGTTTGCCCGGGATGTATCTCGGGGAGGAAAATCAGACTGAATGGCCGTCTCCATTTTCCAATCCGCTGGGTTCCTTTCTGACCTCGCAAAGCTTTTATCAGCCATGTGCACCCTGATTTTAGTCTCAGCGCTAAGGCTTACAGGGAAAAGCGGGAGGGAAAAATGCCTCTCTTTCCTTTAAATTGCCGTGTAGCTTTAGCGCGGCACCTTCCCAACCTCCTTAAAAAGCTGCGCTCCAGAGATGTTTAAAATTCATGAGTTCTTTCATGGCATACATATCCTGCTTATAGTTTGCGCTTATAAATTCTGGATATATCGTACATCTTGCATGGCTTTTTGCACATTGCGCCTGCACAATCAGACGGATAAGCTGGTGCTGAATTTGGACTTTTTCCTAGGTAGCACAGGGGCAATCCTGTGACTTTAATACGCGCACATTGGAGAGCTTTTCCCGGCCCTTAAACACGGAGGCTTCCTCGTTGCCGTTCAGCCGAAGGACAAAACGGCACAAAGTCTAACCAAAGCCTAATCTGAAATGCCTGTTAGACACTTTGATTTCTTATTCCTCTGTTCTTGCACTGCAAACTGTCGAATGTAAAAATGAGCCGCTTCCTCGGTTGTTGCCTGTATGTGTGTGTAGGACGTCAGTAAGAGGATGTCTCTGCCCATGGACATTCGCCTGCCACCCGAGTTTCTCAAGAAGCTGCAGATGGAAAGTCCAGATCCATGCAAGCCGCTCAGCCGTATGTCCAGGCGGGCTTCACTGGTCAGTGACGCCGTTAAGACATGTGTTATAATGTACCCACTTAACCATGAGAATAAGCCTTTTTAGGAAAAAGAATCACATTTCGTTCGATGGTCAGTATTATTTAATACACCTATAACTGAAGAGCTGCCGGAATTGTTAAAGTACTATGACAGGTTAGTATTAAGTAAGTCATTATAATAACGAACGGTCAAACCCTGCTCTCTGAATGTACCTCGTTCAAGAAAAAGGTTTGGAGAACAAATAACATGATAGTGTCGATTGTTTCAATGGTGATTGTTTTCTCACTTTAATAAGTTGCTGTATGTTATTAACAGTAGTGCAGTGGAACCTCGGAATTCAATTTCTGACTTCAAACATGGGCACCCTAAAATGGAACACTCAGTGGTGCAATCTTCCAAAGGTGATGCATGTAATCCAGTCCAGTCTGTAGTAATAATGCACCAATACGCTATAAAAGTCCCCACAAAACCCAAAAGAAGATGAACTAGGGAACTAGGGAAATGATTAATATTACTATATTATGTTCTTTTGCTTTATTTGTGCTTTTATTCATTGATTACGAATAAATATAGGCATGAAAAGCAAGTCACAGATTAACCATATTTATGTTCTTATAAGGATTTTAGACTTTTTGAAACCAATTAATTAATGAATAATGTAGTAACAAAAGGGACTTTCTGATTGGCTGTCTTTGCTTTATTTGTGGATTATTGGAAACTGCACTTGTCTATATGTGTACATTCTCCTTACGTTCACATCAATTTATAACTAGCCAGTAAATAAAGAAAAGTTTAGGTTACTCACAAATGTACAGTGTGGGAGGGTCTTTATTGATATGCGCACTTAGCGACGGAAAGGGTCAAGCATTTAGTAACATCACAAAAAAAACTGTAGAATAGAATTGTAATACTGTACAATAACTCTCAGGTGCAATCTGTAAATTTTTGTTAAATTATTTCTCTATATTTGTACACACAGGATATATATATATATATATACCTTATATTATCCTATATTATATATTTATTATATTTATTTATTTATGTATTTTTTAGATTTAGGCATTTTAGTTCTTCGAGCTATATATATATATATATATACACTTATTTTTCATGCACATACATTGAGGGTTGAGGTCATTTTATTCTGCTATTACTGCTGTAAACTGTACATTTCCCCATTGCGGGACTATTATAAGATTATCTTATCGTATATTATCTTATCTTTGGATTATTGTGAAATCACCCTGGGATCATGCAATTTTGATTTCAGGTCTAATTTCTGACCTGATTTTGACGAGTTATGCTAATCATTCTAATCATAGGCTGTGATGCAATGTGCAAGGCAATATGTGTTGAATTGGCAATAATGATGGAAACGCATTTCCATTTCATGTCGATTCATCTGAAGAGACTGTATGTAAGGGCCATAAAGCGTAATGAGATGAGAAAATGAAAAACAAACGAATGGATATTACAGCACCTTGTGTTTCATTTCCTTTGTCTTTAGTCTGACATTGGTTTTGGGAAACTGGAGACTTACGTGAAGCTGGGCAAACTGGGAGAGGTGAGTATTTGAAACACCTGCCTGTGTTATTTATTTGCAAAACACGTCACAGAGACGAACGGCGCCATAAAATGTGATCGCTGAAAACTGGGACTTTTACAGAGCTACCATTACTATAAATAGTTGCATTGGGCATGGGCTGATCCTGTCCTGACCTAATACGGGTCATTTAGGTACAGTGAAAGCTCATCAGTCTCTGAGGAAGTGCTAGGCTGCAGCTGTCTGTCTTTCCACACAGAATCGAGATAAATAACATTAAAGCTACTACACACAAAAGTTAGTGTCCTTGAAAGCAAGAACTATATATATATATATACAAAATCTACTACTGAGAACCGTCGACAAAGTTCATAAAACCTCCATTTGGATGCTGCTGCTGAAAAGGCAACAATAGCTGGATCGCTTTCAGCTGAAATGGCAAGATGCAAATAAAGCACGTGGTATTTTAAAAAGATGAGGTCTAGTAGCTACCAAACCAAGCAAATACTGTTTCAACTTGAGTTCATTTACCTTCATGAGAGCGTGAAACACTTCCTAATTTAACGCTTCCTGGTTCTGGGCCTTATTTTCGTTGTCATTCTGCATTTCGCTCACCCCGTGTGCAGGTTTGTTGTTGTTCTTTAAGCATTCAGACATGGAGATCTCATGATATCGTCCAGTCTGTTGTAGGGTTTGCCATAAACATGGCTTTACCCCGCTGTTTGTGATTCAGTCATTAATTAGTTTATGTTTGAGCAAGAGTTTGACACGGTTTGTTAAACTCACACAATCGACGCCACTATTTAACGTATGTTTAACAAGGTCCTATGTTATTGCTCATGTATAACTTTTAACCCTTTGCTGTTGCCTAAATTCACTCAGCTTAAGTTGTTTACTGTGGTAGCCTAGCGGTTAAGGTACCGGACTCTGATGGTCCAGGGTTCAAATCCCACCTCTGCCAAGCTGCCACAGTTGGGTCCTTAAGCAAGGCCCTTAACC
>JAVSBV010000074.1:3000016-3017649 GCA_033117975.1 Parotocinclus spilosoma | reverse complement strand
TTTGGTACTTTAGGATTTGGTCCGAATAAGCGGCTGGTCCCATTAACCGGTGGTCCAATTAACTGGAATCGACTGTACATCAAATTCAGGCCTAAATAGCAGAGACTAGTACGAGCGAATGCTTATGACGGGTAGAAAACAGCTTGGTAGCGTTTTTACTTTTGCTTCGGGTTTTATAAACAATACAGAGCTAAGAACGAGTGTACTAAATACACATCGTTGTTTATAGGAGGGACAGCGGGTCACGTCGTCTTACCCACCCATATCAGTTCGTATTGATCTCCCTTTAAGATCCTCAAAAAGCAAACGGAGAGACATAAACACAGAGCATGTGGGAAGCAGATGTACAGAAAGCGCTTCCATACTGAGAAAACAGTTCAGGGGAAGGAAGGAAAGGACGAGTAGGTCCATGAGCGAGGAGAAGTCGACATGGGACGGATGGACCGAGAGAGCGGCGAGTCGCTCCCAGAGGACAAAGTGCTGAGTCGCCGGTTTTGGCCATTCGTTAAGCAGCTTGTCAGGTCGTCTCGCGCTGCAGGATACGCACTCAGTAGTTTAGGTTATTGATTGAGTTCCGTACCCACAGCCATTATTCCTTTTAGCTCAACTAAGCGTTGGCCCGGCCCGACACACAGCGCTCAGCCACTGGGGTAAGCTTGTTTACACAGACAGGTAGGAATGAGACCTCAACGAGGCGCCCTAAAGACTTCCTAAACTTCATAGCAGAACAATTATTAAAAGCAAAGAGAAGAAGAGAGACGTGAAATTTTAATTTTCCAAAACTTCAATCAAGGTCCCTGCGCTGTCTGGCCAATATCTTTCCTAGATTAGATTAGAACCCTGTCTTTCCTTGTACGACTTTCAAAACCTGACCCAGAGAGTGCAAAGCACAGGGGTCACCCTGTAGCCCGGGGGATAATCCCCTCCATGGGCCACTCCTCCTGGTGGTGATGTCTGTGCATGTACGTTTTGGGGACCTATAAAGTAGGCCCCACCTTCTCTAGGGAACTGCCAGTGAAAGCAGAGTTTCCTAAACTGTTGTTTATTTTTAGGGCCTATCTTTCCTTTAAGCCTTTAATTCCCAATATGCTGCACTAATCCAGACACATACTTTCTCCTTGCCACTGACACCTTAGGCATGGCCACCATATCTGTGGTCTGTGGCTTTTCGTAATGCTGCTCTGTAACGTGTAGTCCCTGGTTTACGATGGGGATACGTTCCAAAATGACAACTCCATCATTTTGTTAATTGTATTGTAAACCGAGGAGTTTAATACATACTGTTTATATTGTATCATAGCCTAGCCTAGCTTAAATGTCGTTAAAACAGTTATTTTAAAGCGTAAAGTGTACAGTATGGGCTGTTAACACAAAGCTTGTTTTATAAGAAAACGTTAAATATTGAAATCTTTTGAATCTTTTGTATTGACTCCCTGCATCACGCACTGCCGACTTCCTCGTTTAGCAATGTAGAGTGCAGCAGAGTATCGTACTGCATATCGCTTGCCCGAGGAATTCCCAGATTCCCATTATAAAAAGCCAGTCACTGCTCATGAACGTGCTTGAACGTGAACCCTCGACCATCCGGTAACTCCCCCGAGCGCAGTGCGGCTGCCTCGCTTTGGTTTCGCTGTCTTTTAATAACTGCTCGCAGCTACGCTCGAGTACGAAGCTCGAGTGCGAAGCTCGAGTAAGTAGTGTAATTCAATTAACACGGCTCATCTTTTTCACAACGTTAAATACGGCTAAGCAGGTCGAACGAATTAAAGCCGCAACGCTGGGGTGAAACCGTGATGTCTTATTAACGGCTACGGTCTCGCGGTACACGCCCAGCCTGAGTTTCGTAGCGCTTAATGGTTTAGGTTTTGTCGCGCAATAATAACCACAGCCTGTAATTTGCACCGATGCATAGACGCGTTAAACGGCTGTCGCTTTTACACAACCGCGCCTCTTAAGTACGGCTGAGGCTTTTCTCTTATTACAGGTCATATTCTAACCAATTAGTTTAATAAAAAAGGCTTTGGGCGACTCAGATCCCGCTTCGCCCCGCGTTTAATAAGCGAGCCCATAACCGCCAGTCCAGAGCTAGTTGAGATTCAAGTGATGTTGATTTTTTTTCCTCCCGAGCAAGTCATTATTTTTACGATTTGTCTGATGCAACCGCTGCTCCACGGACGGCAATTCAGTCCGCCGTGCTGCTCTAAATTGGTAATCTGTCCTCTGATATATGCACCAGTATAGTGATTAGTTTACTTTGAAAGCCCTATGAGCCAAATCCCTCACAATGTCAGAGTCGCCTTTATGGCTTCGTTCAATTAAAACCGAACATTTAGCTCTTTAACAAACGATATTTCTTGAACAACGTAGAGCTACAATGGCTCCAGTCCCAAACCGAGCAAGCCTGGGCTGGCAGTGGCAAGGAAAAACTGCCTAAACTGCTATAGGAAAGAAACGGCATGTGTAAGAATGAAAGCAGGTTCTATAATTAGCACGTTGTATTGTGATCGTTTAAATAAATAAAGCCGAATACATTATAGTAATATGTTAAGACTAATACTTTAATATGAGTATAAAAATAAAAACTTTAATAAAATAGAGAATATAAAACTGAAATAAAAGTCACGTACATGGAATATACTGAACAGAAACGTTACAGCTTAGGTTTCTCGATTCATCTCGAGTTTGTTGTAACCTAAGCCCATTTTAAACCGGGGAGCTGCATTTCGACGTTTATTACCCTGCAGAAATAAAAACAGCTCCCTCTAAACCCGCGGGTGAAACATTTTAATGTAAGAACACGTTGCTATTTCAATTGTTAAGCAAAGCCAGGCTTTTATCAAAGACATGTCATGAATTCTAAAGTAGATCCAGGCTGATTATGAGGTCTAGACTCCACATTGACTGATCCTTCTTCATCTCAAAGTTATTAGCTCTGAAGAAGCCTGGTCATTACGTGTTTACGCTGCTTTGATAAAAAGAAAAGTATCGACCTACTTTTTTAACAGACCTTAACTTGTAAGTCAAGTTAGACAGAGCGAGTCGTGCCCTGAGATCTGGAATCATTACATTTAATTACGTTATATGTTCACACGCATAAGTACGGATTGGAATTAACGATGTACAGTACTATGCAAAAGTCTTAAGCCACCTTTAGACTAGATAGACTATATTTAGTGCCACCTCCTTTTAGGAACATCAATAGCAACATCTGGGAGCCAAGCTTAATCTCGATTGAGCTTTCTGAAAGGGTAGCACTCAAGACACTACTGTTTCAGAAGGGATACAGGGTCAATAAAGAGGACAAAAAGAGGATTCCAAGTTTGATTGTTTTTCTATCTAGTGGTGGCCTAAGACTTTTGCACAATACTGTATATAATGGCATTTGTGCACCCCTGGCAGTCATAAAAAGCCTTTAAAACACAAAAAAATACATTTAACAAGACACATTTAAGCCAAGACGAATAACAGGGGGCCAAAAATCCGATTTAATCCAAAGGTCAAAGTCAAATCGATTTTTTTTAACAATGGAGCATCGTCTCAAACATCCTTTGTCTCACAACATCCTATTATCTAAAAAGCCCAATCCCAAATTGAGCAAGCCTAGGGTGACAGTGGCAAGGAAAATCCCTCAATGTAGAATGAGTGCGATAGAAATGGGTAATAAATCGCCTCATATTTGTTTAAATTATTTCTTTTTTATTTCGCTTGAATCTCGAGTTGTTTCTTTGCCAGCAAAGACCAGTATGTCTTTGTTTGGACACTGGTAATTCTGGCTTAGCCAATTTGACCTTGTGAGTTATCCAGCCCAGACTGGCATTAACCAACTATTAGGTACACCTCTATTTAAACCCTGGTACTTCTGGTCCTCTAATACCTTAACCAGTAGGCCTCCACAGTTGCACAATTTGTTGGGTTGCCAAAGCATCGGAGAAGACTCCTGACTCCTGCGTAATGCGCTGAACAAGTGGCTGTTTATTCCAGAGGGAGTCACGAATAATCCAAAGCCTGCATCTCCCGTTAATGCCCCATTCTCACTTAGCTCTTAGCCATTATGTCATCATTAGCACGCACAGAGAATGCCTCTAGTTCCCTTCATTTTGATCCTGAATCCGCAGGCAGGCTCCAAAAATGGGAGTGAGAAGCAGTCCCCACTGTTTTTAGCGTTTCGCCCCTAGGGCCATCACAATCGATCAGGGCAGGGTACGTATGGAGGATCGTCACTTTTTTGGACACCACAGGGCCATTAAGCTGAGACTGGAATGAGGCTGCAGCCCAGAGAGAGCTTTCTGTCTTTATTAACCTACAATCATAATGCATCTGGTGTGTGTTTGTGTGTGTGTGTGTGTGTGTGTGTGTGTGTCACTCATCGATACAGAAGCACCAAAATCGGGTCAGTGCAGCCCAAAAATATACCTGTATCTAAAGTCTTAGGGCAAGGTCAAGTATTTAACGTCAGCCAAATTGTTTAAGATGTGGAATAAAGCATCCCCCCAGGAACCCGGATTCAACCCAGCAACGGGCATCTCATCACAAACACTACACCTGTGCCCTGTGTTACCCAGGAGAGGCGTGGGACACCAAAGTCATGTTCACTTCTGTTTTTCTATGGAAGTAACCTCAACAAATAATGCATTAACCCCCCTTTTTTGCTGTTAATAATTTTATTTTAGTACGTGACTGTGTACAGGCGGTAACACAACCATCATTAATTAAGGGAAGAATGATTTGAATTGGCTAGGCATTAGGAAGTTTAATCAATATGGCTGTTATTTGTCCTGCCCCGTCGGCGCTAGCAGTCCATTCTAATTACTCACGCTGGTGCGTCTTGTTCCGAACAAAGAATAAAAAGCCGACAAGGGACAAAAACGCATTGGTGTAACGTGTTCCTCTTCGTATGCACGACGGATTGTGTTTTGATTCAGCGATCAGTGCTGTTACCCAGCTGATCTCGCTTTCCTTGATGGTACATACAATCCTACAAGGACAAACCGTTCCCGATCACACACTTTTGGCCTTGCATCCGGTAGCGTTTTTGTAATCTGGAATAAGGTTTCTGGGGCACACATGCATGCTGCCTGGTGCTGGGCCTCGGGCCCAGGTTGCCACGGTGGAGGGCACAACATATTTCTCATAGAAGAAAATGACATCACGAGGCAGCAAATAAAAAAATACGCTGCAGTTTATCAGAGATTGTTATTGTCTCTATGCTCCTTTCGTCCTAAATTGAAAACTTTTTTTCAAAAACGAGGGTTTCATTTACACACGGTTCTCCACGTACACACCCAAAAATGGGTCCTGCTATCCACCCGGCGTTGGCATCCCCTAATTAAAAACCTAGATTTCTCTCAACCATGCTACTTGGAATGCGAATCCTAGGAAGGAAATGCTTTTCAGGTCACATGTCCATTATCCTGTATGATTCGTCCTCACCCCTGAGTCGCTGGACCTGGTGCTTTTTTTGGAAGAACAACCGCAAATATAGTACTGTGCAAAAGTCTAAGGCCACCATTAGTTTAGAAAGGGTATTGCTAAAACAATGGTATAGTGACTGTTTATCATTATTTATCTGCCTCTTTTTTCAAATACAACCAGAAATTACAGGAAATGTATATGCAGGATTAAAAAACTGCTTTTATAGGTTATAGTGGCAAGTATTTAGTGTGACAGGATGCCAAACTGACCATTCTACAGTCCATAGAAATTTGATCAGGTGATCTTTTTGGAAGTGTAGCAGCCAAGAAACCCATTTTTCAGAAGTAGAACAGGGTAAAAAACCTAAGATATGCAAAAGCTCACATTTAAAAGTACAGAGTATTGTAGAGCGATGAATCAAAGTTTCAAATTTTTTGATCCAGTCCTCAGAAATGTGTATACGGTCACTATATAATGATAAAGCAACACAAATCTAAAGGTGGTCTAAGACTTTTGCAGTATTGTAGCTTCCGCCCCTGCTTTTAGGTCCTCGCTCCAGCTCTTGTAAGAGGCTTACATAACACACTCTGCAGCCTCAGCTCAAACACCAAGTCATCAATCAGGCGTTAAACAGCTTTCCGTTCTCCACCCGCAGGTATATAAATATACACAGCATGCTACATGGGAACAGCGACGACACGGGGTAGCGTGATGGATGTGCCAGAAACTGTTAAGCTCTAGAATGGAATCGCCGTGTGTTTTTATGACCACGAAATCTTGTGTACACTTTTTCCCGGAACACGCTTTCCTCCCTAAAACCGTCCACAAAAAAATCATTTGGCATCTCTAATGGAGATATAATCCTCCTCTCCTAAACGTTCCCATGCCCACCCAGCAAAACAAAAGCTCACGATACTCACTGGCAAGGAAAGTGGAGGGTGCAGGTAGGTGCAAAACGGCATCTACGTCCGCTACGTCATATCAATGATCACCTGATTTCTCAGGCTCTTGCCTTTTTGATTCGAAGTTTGTTATAGCCAGAGCTGAACTATGTCAATAGTGCACTACTCCCAAGTAGTAATTATAGTGTTTAGACATTAGGAACTGAACATAGTCCTAATTTGGGGGCTTATTTTGGCAGAAATTATTATATATATTATGCATATAATTCATTTCCTCCCCTTTAGTTGCTGCTCTTTCAATTAGTTCAATAGCACTCTGTCTTTAATGCGTCTCTATGACAGAGGGAATTCAGTACCGAGTAGCAGCAGATCTTACAGTAAACGAAATGTGTTCTTTGGACTTTTTCCAAATCTGCCGCCACAGGAAGCAATGGGTCCCGCATGCCGGATCCCCACAGCGCCCAGATGTGTGTATTCATCTCTGAAGAAAGTAAAAGCAAGGATGCACGCTGGACGTTGTCCCAAGCTTCAACACGTGATGCTACTGAGAAAAGTGAAGTTCCACTCAGAGAATGACAGAGCGCTCTATTGAGTTGTTCCCATACGCCCCATATCCAAAAGCGACGGCTTGTGGTTTGACCTTAAACGGTACGGCCTTGTCAAAAAGGCCGGGGATGGACGAATGGAGGATGGGAACTGACGATGGAAACAAACCAAAGTTTCCACGTTTTGCATTACCAGGCAACTACAATAAAATATTATGATAAAAGAAAGCCAAATTTGGCACAAGCATCTTTCTTTCTTATGTTTACATCAGCAATGGGTACAGTCTTCAAATCCAAGCAAGCAGGACATAAGTGTGTTGCTTGAAGACCCATTGGTGGCTGCTTGGCAAAAACTTAAACCCTGGACCTTACAGTCCATAGTCCAGGACCTTACCAGTACCATCGCTACCTGGTGTAACGGGCAAGGTGCTAAACTGACAGAAGTCACCAAACGGTTAATCCGAGACCGTTCTGGATGGACTTGGGTGAAGTTCGCCTTCCACACTCTCACTATTTTCACTATGATTAAAACGGTGCCAGGTTTGGCTTCGTTCGATTGCACCGACATACTGATGCAATGATGTTTTCCACCCCGACGAGACAAGTGGCGCATCCCAAAATAAACTAGGGTCTGTTTCTAATGAAGCGTGTAAAGGAGAGGAAATATGGAAATAAGGTGCAATCGAGCAGTGCTGAATATAGAGACTGGAAGAAACCAAGTTCAGCCTTAGTTCACCCACAGTTCATCATATCAGCTTCTGCTGGGAAAATCTGCGAAAACTTTGGTTATCCCTGCCCTGTTTTGATGAGCTGTGCCATTGTATATACTCTTACAGACTTTAAAAGAAGCCGGGAGCGTTCCTGCCAGCTCTTTAGCATGAGAAAACACCATGAATTCCCTCATACAAAGAGAGCCCGTTTAGTATTACGTTTGGACTCTGTATGGGAAAACTTTCCCTAGATGGGAATGTTATGGGAACCTTAACCCCTGTGAAGGAAATCTAGCCCAGAGCAACATAAACATGGAAACCTAATTCCTGAATTTAAATTCAACCCGCTCCTCCTGGAGTGAAGCGATCATCTCAAAGAATCTGTTAGTCTAGCGTGAAAGATTGCTCGGTTTATAAAGGATGGCACTTTATACTCTGGTCGATGGCACACTCGCTGTTTTAGGATAACCACCCTGTCCTCCTGTAACGCACTGCTGTCCTTTCCAGGGCACACCTGCACCCTGAACCGGAAAAAAACGGATTTTGTGGCCACTAGGCAGATTGTTATTATTCCCAAGGTTATCCGGGAATTGACTGTTAACCCTGAACAGTGTTCAGTGGGTCTATGGGAGGGTTTATGTACCCATACCAGCCAAAATGAATGTTGTGGGGATTGGAGGTGGTCAATCGAGATCACCCCTGAGCTCCTGGTGATGATGTGGCATCCTAGCCTGTCCCAGCTCAGGAGGAGACTCGAGGAGGTTAAAAGAGAAAGCACTATTTGAAGTGGATGAAGTAAAAGAAAAAGTTTGAACGGGTTAAAAGAACACCGACACTGGACTGTTGAAAAGACTGCAGTCTGGAACGAAGCGCTCCGGAAGGCGGGGGTTAAAATGTACGCCTGTCTCAAAGAAGGACGTCGTAAGGACATATAAACGTATAACAGAATCTGTTTTTTTATTATTTTTTTTAAAAGCACTGAATCACACTGCAGGATCAAAATCTGCACAGATTGAAACACTTTCAATCTGGAGCGAAAACCGTTGCTGGACCACAGCCATTTCTGCAGAGCTAATCCAGCTTTATTAAGATCTGTTATGGCAATAATGGCCTGGCAGCGACTGTGGAGAGCGAGAGAGAGTCGGGTCCAAACACTTACGCTGATTGGTACTGCTAATACTCTGTACAGGAGATGCGTGTGGGAGCTCTGAAGGCACGCCAGGCTATTTTTGCAGTCATAAAATGTGGTCCGATCTTCCCGTGGATCAAAATAACAGGCCTGCTGCTTAACATAATCAGATAAAAAAAGAAGGACTTTTGAGTCTTTGAGTCTTTACTGGACCTTGATTAAACCCTGTATTTCATAAAAGATGGAAACACCTTCAGAATGAGGGTGAGTTCGTATTTCGGGCCATTCTTTGATTTATTTGATTTATTTATCTCAGCTGGGCTACGTTCTGGAATCTGGCACACCTTCTCGGACGTTTCCTAGCACCTGCACGACCCCTGCACGGACTGTAGATCATTTTTTTGCGCGGAGGAACTCAGCCGGTCAGGCAGAGATACGATCGCTCGTCTGACCCAGTTCTGTCTGCTTCCTTCCTTTTATCTCATACGTTTGTTTGTTTGCGTAAGGTACAGGGTGCTGAATTATTTATTAGCAATATACATTTACCACAACTAAAGTTCTGTGCAAAAGTCTCAGACCACCACTAGATCAGACATAAAAATGTTTAACAACAGCATAATGACCGTATATCGTTATTTCTCATCGCTCATTCGTATTAAAAATGTGAACAAAACGGCCTCTCTGTGCTACGGTGGAAGTACTTTTTGAGCAGTGGCAGCATCTGGGAGCTTTAACGCAATTCTACGGTCCAAAGTATCGTGATCAGGAAGGGTAGAAGCAATTAAACCACTTTTTTTCAGAAGGCTAATAAGATCAAAAAGTTTGGAATGAAGATCAGTGGATGTGATGATTATGAGATTATGTTTTGTCCTCATATCTTTGCTAAAATAACAAATCTGGTGGTGGCCTAAGACTTTTGAACGGTACTGTATATAATTTACACAACATTTGCTCACCAGCATAATGGCCACTTCATTCTAGCCAGCCTGTGCCTAGGCGGTGACCCAGGGTGCCAGTCCCTAGAAGGACACAGGGCACAGAGTACCCACAGTACATAATAACGGTGGAAAAGAGTTTAGTGGCTTAGCGTTTACGGTACAGGATTTTGGACCATAAGGTCCAGGGTCGGGTCTTTGAGGAATACTCTAAATCCACCTTTGCTTGAATTGTAATACTGAAAGTCCCTTTATATAAGAGCTACACTACTTTAAGAACGTAATAGTTTAAGATCATGTAAGTGTTCGATCTAAAATGTTTCAATTGCTTTACTGAAACAAGTTCATTAAGCTTATTCTGCCATTGAATGATTAACTGCATGATTTCAGACACAGCTCGTGACTCTAGGACTGGGTTGGGATGAGCACGGACTCGTTATCATTTAAAGGAACAGGAACAGGCACTCAGGAACGTTCTGAAAAGAGTAGTTCTGACAGGACGAGTAGAGTAGAGTGCACTAAAGACCCCAGAGAACTGAGACACGTTGCCTTTATCGTCTAAAGCTACCTCTGATCTGATTAATTGGACCGCTTTTAGAGAATCAGAACAGCGCTGCACGGTTCCACAGTTCCACTCCAGTACGACCATTGGTTCAGATATTTTAAGGAACGTCGGCACCCTCCTGTTTAGCTACACTCAGCACCGCGCGAATAATCTCAGGAAGCTCGGGCAATTTATATAAGAAACTCCAAACCTTTAATCAGTGACTTGCCGAAGCATCAGAGGTCGGTCGGGACTGGCCTGAGCGTCAACAACGCACAGCGATACAGGTTCGAATAAATTACGATCAATACCAATAAATGATCAGATCAACAAGCAGAGGTGGGAGTTACTTATTTGTAGCAAGCTGTGTGTGTCCTATTGTAAGTAGTACTGGTTTATCCTATATATTCGATCTAAGGCCAGACATTTTATATTGCTTGTTTCTCGGATGTCCCTACTTAAGAATCTACTGAGAAGGGAGAATTTTGTTTTTAATAAATCTTTATATTTTAGCACTTTTCAATTTCTCAAGGACTATGTGGAATCAATACAAGAAAGGAGGAAGAAATAAAAATAAATGTTTATTTTAAAATAAAATTTACTTAACCTAGAATGAAATTAAAGTGAATCTGGAAAAAAATTAAATGAACAGAAGAAAACGGTTGGCTCTTCATCGGAGGGTGGAAAAAGATAAAAAATTTTTTTTTTTCGAATTTCAACCATTGGTGCGGCAGCGGATCCGAGAAATACCCCCCCCAAAAAAATGTCAAATATGATCATCGGCGGATCCGCGAAACAAGCGATCAAAAAAGTCTAACCTATAATGATATAAACTGGTTTGCTTTCATTTTTAGGGTTTTTTCATTCCGCCAAACAAGTATCGGGCGCATTAGACCATCCTCTTTGATGTTACCGCTTTACCCCGACACTACACTGGATCAATATAAGTAGTTCAGTATATAAGTTCCCAAATTACAGAAGCGTGTATGACGGTTTAGGCTTCCACTGTTTAATAACGAACCGTTTGCACGTGGTTGTCTTGGGAAAGTATTCGTGTTTATGTCACAATAATACAGAAAGACTATGGGACTAGGGTGTCGCGTCCATTTCGGTCAACGACCCGTTTCCCAGAGCGTAATGCGGTCGGTAAAAGTCATTCTACAGTTTGTCCTAAATAACAAAATGACCTGGTGTGTCCTTTAAATGATGTAACAACTAGACATGAAGAAGAGAAAAATGCTAGCAATGAGGATATATAGGAGCAGATCTACTTGAGTCGATTGTTCTGACCTGCCTCTGACCTCACACTGATCTCATATTCATTGTTGTCTGGAAGGAACGGTTCTCACTGAGATTGATTTACAGTGGAGCTTCTCTTTCCCCTTTGTTTCACACAAAACCATAAGGGTTCTTAAAATAACCTGTCTACAAGCAAACCTCTTCTGTCTGCGCCCTTTGCTTTTGTCATGGCACGGTCCACAGGCCTTCAGCACTTGCGTTTTGGCACGACGAGCTGGTGCCATAGTGCAAGTGCTAGTGCTGGTTTCTTCCTACCATTTTAGGGAGTTTTTTCTTGCCACTGTCGCCCTAGGCTTGCTCAACTTGGGATTGGCCTTTTAGAACAGTGTAATATTGTAAAGCTGCTTTGAGACAATGCTCCATTGTAAAAGGCGCTATAGAAATAAATGAACTTGAACTTGAACGTGTTGTCCGCATAGTTTTGGCAATCTAACAAACATAACAAATGATGTCTGTGGTCCTAAGAGCAAAAAATCAATTTCATTCATTCATTCACTTTCTTATCTGCTTAATCCTGGACAGGGTCGCGAGAGAGCCAGTTCCTAGCCGGTGGCACAGGGTGCAAGGCAGGATGGTGCCAATGCATCATAGGGCAATGTATTAATTGATTTATTTCTAATATGATTAATAAATGATGATCTCTCTTGCTGTTGTTCGGGAAGCGAAATTTATGAACCAGAACAACACAGAAAGGATTTCATTAACGCAAATATGTCTTACGTTCTGTGGTATCACACATGTAAACACATTAAGATTCACCTCATGCTGCCGTGATAGAAAAATTGTAATACGTCTTTAAATCCCCAGTAATTCACGCCTACCTGAACCAATAATTTTCTCAATTTTGATCCTGGAGGCTTCAATTTCTCTGGCAAACTCGTGGACAGCCAAGCACGGGTCCTCGTACGTGTGGGGATCAATATAAAACCTGGCTTCTGGAAATGACACTGGAATAAACAAAATTAGCATTCGGTCACATATTGCAAGATGAAAGCCGTTTTCAATCACAGCCATAATCACTGAACCATCTGGTGAGCAGCCGTGGCTAGATACTCGCTCTGGAAAGCAATAGACGCCTCTGACCAAAGTTTATTGAAAAGTTTGAAGGGAGCACAATCTCGTCTACCTTGACCGTTCTGGTAGTGCATCTTTTCTTCGTCTGAATCCTGGAAAGCCTTGCTGTAGCCACAGTGCCTGGAACAGTACAGAGGGGAGGAAGGTGAAGAAAAGGTTAAGAGCTCTTTACTTAAACCCAACTGGATTTGCTGACTTATAGAATCAATAGCCAAATGTATGTAGACAGTAGCCAGTGGCGGCTACTGGTCTTTTAAACAGGGGAAGCTCGTTTTCAGCTTACAGGTGTCATCGTAAAATATGTCTCTTTATTTATACGTCAATTCTGCCCTCCATTCCTTTTAAAGAAAATGCTCTGTGACCCTGAGGTACAAAGTAGGCGTCTTTTCCAGGGACTTGACCCAGTGTGCTCTCAATGACAAGCAGAGCTGGACTGCTTAGACGACCTCGACCCATTGTGTTCCGGGTTTAAGACTTTGTAAACAGCACACCCACAGATGGGAGTGCCAGTTGTGACCACTAACAATAACAATTTGTACAGCTGACGCAAGGCACTGTCCAACAACGAACTAACGAAGTGATGATAAACACAAATTAGGTTAAACCGAAACAAGTGTGTTTTATAAGAAATGAACAATGGAAATGGGTAAGTAATTCATCAAGCAAACACCAAAAAATGGGTTACAGTTTGCCTTTTGACTTCACTTGCAAAATCGGTGATGGGACTGAGCTCTTAATGATTAAGTGACGCTGTAGATCTCTGAATAGCTGCCAGTCAAAACGGGATTCAACCTTTCCACTGATTCTCCAATCATAATGCAGTCCAGACCAGCCAAGCCCCACCCACAGCTCCGTTCACCCATAGAGATGCTGAGCATCCAGGGGCGGGACTAAACAGTGACATTTATTCAATGTGTTTTGAGGCAATAATAAAAATTCCATGCGGTTCCGTTGAAGTGAACGGATGCGCAGCTTCTACGGGCAAAACCGTTCATTATAGACCTTATAAGAACACGATTTATTATGCCAAGAATTTCCCTCCAGGGATCAATAAAGTATCTATCTATCCACCCCTCCATCCATCCAACCAACCAACCATCCAACCATCCATTCATCCAACCAACCAACCTAACAACCATCCATCCATCCATCCAACCAACCATCCAACCATCCATCCATCCATCCAACCAACCAAACTAACAACCATCCATCCATCCATCCAACCAACCATCTATCCATCCATCCATCCAACCAACCATCCATCCATCCATCCAACCAACCAACCAACCATCCATCCAACCATCCATTCATCCATCCATCCATCCATCCATCCATTCATCCATCCATCCATTCATCCATCCAACCAACCATCCATCCAACCAACGAACCATCCATCCAATAAAACAACCATCCATCCAACCATCCATCCATCCATCCATTCATCCATCCAACCAACCATCCATCCAATCAAACAACCATCCATCCAACCAACCAACCATCCATTCATCCATCCAACCAACCATCCATCCAATCAAACAACCATCCATCCAACCAACCAACCAACCATCCATCCATCCATCCATCCATCCAACCAACCAACCATCCAACCAACCAACCAACCAACCATCCATCCATCCATCCATCCATCCAACCAACCAACCAACCAACCATCCATCCAATCAAACAACCATCCATCCGTCCATCCATCCATCCAAGAAACCAACCAACCAACCATCCCACCAACCATCCACCCACCCATCCATCCATCCATCCAACCATTCCATCCATCCATCCATCCATCCATCCAACCAACCAACCGTCCAACCATCCATCCAACCAACGATCCATCCATCCAACCAACCGTCCATCCATCCATCCATCCATCCATCCATCCATCCATCCATCCAACCAACCAACCGACCATTCATCCATCCACCCATCCATCCATCCATCCATCCAACCAACCATCCATCCAACCATTCCATCCATCCATACATCCATACATCCAACCAACGAACCAACCATCCAAGCATCCATCCAAATATCCAAATCTATGGCATTGACACTAAGGGAATGTATGAGAAGTTAACAATATCGAGTCTGATTTGCGATAAGTAGCTCCATCAGCTACTCCATCAGTAGCTAGAACAAACTCGTTTTTAAAATTCAGTTTGTACTTAATCGTATGTTAACCCAACTTTACGTATTGGACCATTTAATTTGTTAATTGTTGTTGGATGTTTTAGGGGCAGCTCAGGTTCCCTTGCAGAAGTCATGGCTGGTACTCGCCCATTTAAAGTCACTGCCTGATAGCTAAAGCTACTGTTCTCTAGGTAGCTCTGTATACCATATACAGTGTATATGTTGCACTATATAAAGTAATAGAAAAGACAAATGCTGTCCCTATTTGCTTGCATTAGGAGACTAAAAAAAGAAAAGGCAGACAATTGAAAGTACTCCTCTTGCCGTTTTCTGCAGATGACAATGGCCAGAAATGTCACGAGCCCCGTGATGAGCGCCATGGAGATCCAGATAATGGTCACAGTGTTGTAGCGCAATGGCACTAAAAGACACAAAGGCAAAAGAATATCAGCTATACAATAAAATACATTTGCATATTTTTTATTTATACACTCAAAGCGACGAAAGCCTTCCGAGACCCCGCGGTTTCTTAGCCAATTCTCAACCGTTATTTATCTTAGGCCAACCAAACGATGAGCCTTGCCATTCGGTTAACCTTCCCGAGACCACAGAGCACGCGAGCAATCTTTCCCGCTTTTAAGAGAATCAGATATGATGGGGGCTTTGGCACAAGGTGACCCTGTCACAAGCCTGCACTCAATCTGCGATGAAAGCTTCCTCAGAGCGTACCGTCCAGCACTTTGTGAGCATAACTTATTAATGTTTGTTACGCGGGCGAAAATGGCGTGCCTCAAGAATCCCGATCCACACAATCGAATGAGAAATTCAGCCAGAATGCTTCCTGGCTGTGTGGCGTACAGGCAGATCGAACGAGTAAAGAGACAAGTCCAGCGAGGACGGTCCTGAAATCGAACTTGCGTGCCAATTCAGAACGACAACGTCAGACTGTTTATTAAATCCATGGCCTAAACTTTACTAAACTACCGTTTTCATCCTGACTAAACGCCGTAACATTTCATGCAAAACTTTAGGACTAAGTGAGATGTTTAGGTATCTGTAGTTAATGCGTTATTTCTCCTATTATTATTATTATTATTATTATATAATATTGAACTTTCAGATTCCGGCAAAGTTATTAACATTTTAAAAACTCCAATGTCTCTGAAGGTGACCAAACTTTGGCGTATTTTATTAAATGTGCCATATTTAGGTTTGTTAAATTCAAATATTGCAGAGAAAATGGCAAAGATCATTGGTTTCTGGCTTATTAATTTGAAAAGCAGTACATGAGTGTAGTTAAAAAAAATACATAATTTCACGTAATAAATGTATGAGGATAAAAATGAGTGCAATATGTAAATATATAACAATGAGTGATATATTCCATGTATAGTTATACATACCTGTATATTTACATAGACTACCATAATATTATTATTAATAATAATAGTGATAATAATAATAATACAGGTAAGCGGCGTTTATTGAACCATTGGTTCAATGTCCGTTCACTTTAATGACCCAGGTCTTAGCAATTCAATCTGCGTTTCGTACTACAGCCTGTTCTAACACGGTTGATGTGTTTAGAGACTTTTTTGGGTAAGCTCCTTGTGTTTTGTCAATCCAATTCAAATGTGTTTCTATTGTGCTTTTTTACAACGGAGCATTGTCTTAAAGCAGCTTTACAATCTTATATTATCTTAAAAGGCCAATCCCATATTGTGCAAGCCTAGGGCAACAGTGGCAAGGAAAAACCCCCTAAAAAGTAGAAGGAAGAAACCCTGGGAGGACCGAGACTCAAAATGGGACCCGACCTCCTTGGATGGCTAGATGTTAATTAAGTAAATACTTAAAAATATATTAAAGTAATAGTAAAATTAAGTAAATTATATAATTTAGATCAATATTAATATTTAAGTTAGTAATAAAATAAGTAACAAAATAGGTTCGAGAACAAAATAGATTTTAAAATCAGTTCTCAGTGGGAGGTCCTTAGAGGCACATTGTCTCCTAGTGACTAAATAATGGAGGGAGTTACTGCACTCTGGTGAGACTGGGTTCTGTTAATGAAGATTATTTTCTGTATAACTTCGCATTTCCTATTTGTACCGAGCTGCAAATGGTATTTGTACGTCTATGTAGTGTCCTATTGTAAGTAGTACTCCTTTGTTTGCCCCCCCTACTACCTGTATATTCTCTCTCACCTGGGGCTAAAGCGGTCGTTAAACAGCACACACCTGTATTAACTGTATTTTACTTTGCTGTTTACTACTAAAAGAACTGGGACAGCTTATCGGACTCTGACCTGCTTTCCCGGTCTGGATCTCCACGGAGGGACTAAAGCGTCCACAGCCAGCTGAGGTCCTGGCCCGGATCTGAAAGATATAACTGGTGCCAGGTTTGAGGCCAGAGACCTTAGCGCTTGTGGTCTTTGACTTGAGAGTGAGGAGGCTTTGCTGCTCTTTGTCCTGTGGAAAGAGTGCAGGTCTAAAAATTAACCCTGCTCAAGCCAGTCAAGGCCACACAGTCACTCTGTCACAACAGCTGAGATTCCTCCTTCCCCTCAGATGGTAAATGTGCCGGCTTGGTTGACAATTAGCTGCTCCTCGATGCTTGGCGTGGCTCCTTCACTTTGCCACTCACTGTCACTTTCACTCAGGCTAAACTGGTGACAAAGTGCCACTGGCTGGTAATTTCCTGTCACTGGTGTCGAGCTGCCGTCGGGCATTGCGACCGAACCGGCGACCTAGTCAATAAAACGTGACCCACCCCCCATTTAATAGCTCTCTTGCATCATTTGGACTTCCATTGTCCAATTGTAGGTTGAAATGGAATACCAACAAGTGCTGGAAACCAAAAAACCAGGATTAAAAAAAATCTTGCCTGTTCCTGTGTGCTTTTTTCTCACAAAATTCATCCCCCGTATCCCCCACCCCCCCCC
>JAVSBV010000074.1:2979982-2999916 GCA_033117975.1 Parotocinclus spilosoma | reverse complement strand
TGCATGTCCTCCCTGTGTCTGTGTGGGTTTACTCCGGGTACTCCGGTTTCCTCCCACAGTCCAAAGACATGCGTGTTTGGTTAATTGGTTTATCTAAAGTGGCCCTTAGTGTGTGACTGTGTGCATGACTGTGTGTGTGCCCTGCGATAGATTGGCGCTTCATCTAGGATTGTTTCTGCCCTTTGCAGTTGCCAGGTGGGCATCGTGCTGGCCCACGACCATGTGCGGATTAAGCGGAAGGTCATAGATAGATAGATTCAGTTCTGAGCTGTTAACTTTACTATTAAACGATTACATTTGACAGGGTTTTTTTGGCTTATTGTTAGAATATTTTATTGCTAAAATGTATTACTGATCCAGGTTTGAACAGCAGTTCATATATGGCTTATAATGTGAATATTATTTTTTTAATGCAAAATGTTTTTTAACGTCGGTATCGGTCACAATAATGTGCAAAAAATCGGTTATCGTATCAGCCTGATAAATTAAATATCGGTGCAGCCCTAGAAAAACAAAAGTGACTGCTACTTTCAGTCGCTAAAATTATAGTATTAGGAAAAACAGTGATTCGATTGTTTACCATGTCTTCCATGGATCGGACGGCGTTTAAACGGCGACCACACCTCTGTGTCGAAGTGGAAAAGATTTCAGACGTTTGCAACCAAAAGCCTCGTAACCACAAAAGTTAAATCACAAGCTAGGGGGAAAGCCTATTTCATCCACAGACCAAACAGTAGAAAAGGTCTCTAGATGATGTTCACAATAAACATGGCTACACGCAGTGAAGGATTCATTTATTCACAAGTGATTTAAGCAGTTATATCAGCGTGTCAGTCTGATGTTCCATTCGATTACTAATAGTGTTAATATGATTACAATGCACAAAGTAAACCTGCTGGTTTTTTTTTATTTCTGGTCGTTTAAAATAGCAGTAAGGTTACTCCTGCACTTTACAGGCAGAGTGCATACCAGTGCGATTTCAACTCTAACTCCGATTAGATTAAAGGAATTTCTGCTCTCGCCAGCCTATATATTCATGCATTTTTCCACCAGGCCCCTCCTCTTACTTCTCGCAAACTAATATTGGCATTTGACATTTTAAAGGTGTTGAGAGTTTCTTCCTGCACATTCATTATCAGTGACAGGACATCTCTTCCACCGTACTGGAGCTATTTGGGGATAGACTGCTTTTATTCTGTCAGACAAACACCTGAATGCCACGGCTGTGTATGAGGCTTGCACATTCAAGTGTAATAGCCTAGCGAAGTGCAGTGCAATACAGGTTTATGCTCTGCCTTGCCTTTTTTCCGGCATTCTCTCTCTAATGTTGAAGGCTGTGCAATAAACTTTCGAACCCGCCTCATAATCTCAGTGTCACAAAACAGTTTATATATCCCTAAACAGTGGACTCGCTGAGGATAATCGTGGAATTGTGCCGTCACCCTGTAACACTGGTAGAATGTCTGAAATAAATACCTAGCAGTAAACGTGCATTTCTTCTAAGCCCACCTTTTACATTTTACATTTTCATTTAAGGTTGAATGCGTCAGTTCTGATCAACTTAAAAATTCTTGTTTACCTCACATTCCAAAAGTCTGCTTAAGCTGCAATAGATTTCAGTTTTAATCTAAAAAAGGCAGCGGTGGCCTCACACCAAGAAGGTCCCGGGTTCGATCCCAGAGGGGAGCGGCCTGGGTCCTTTCTGTGTGGAGTCTGAATGTCCTCCCCGTGTCTGCGTGGGTTTACTCCAGGTACTCCGGTTTCCTCCCACAGTCCAAAGACATGCATGTTCTGTTAATTGGTGTATCTAAAGTGGCCCTTAGTGTGTCACTGTGTCACTGTGTGTGTGTGTGTGTGTGTGTGTGTGTGTGCACGCAATATGATGGATTGGCGGCCCATCTAGGGTCGTTCCTGCCCTTTGCATTTGCCAGGTGGGCACCGGCCGGCCGACCCCATGTTGATTAAGCGGAAGATAATAGATGGAGGAATTAAGTTCCGAGCTTTTAATGTAAATTGCATTAAATTAAGACTTTAATGTTACAGTTCATTTAATTTCAACCTGACTGTTTCAAGTCCAAGTTATTCCCTTACCAATTTATTCAGTTACATCCAGTTGAAATTTCAATCTAACCATTTCAGTTCCTAACAGTTCATTTAAATTCGGTTGAAGTTTCATTTAGTTTTCGATCTGACCATTTTAATTCCCAGCAGTTTGTTTAAAATACGAACTTTTATCAAAGCTGAAAACGAGTCAAGTAGACTTACTCAAGTTTAAATTATGTGTCGATTTTTTTCCACCTTTTACTTCTACCTAAGGCCTTTTTTATTGCTTGTTTCGCGAATCCGCTGACAATCATATTTGAAGAATACAAAATAATTTTTTTGGGGGGGAATTTCGCAGATCCGCCGCAGTACAAATGGTTGAAATTTATATATGTGTGTATATATATATATATATATATATATTTTTTTTTTGTTTGTTTGTTTTTTTTTTTTTTGTTAGCTTTTTCGCCCTTCGGTGGAGAGCCAACGGTATTGTTCTGTACATTCCATTTATTGCCCAGATTCACTTTAATTTAATTGTAGATTAAATAAATTTTATTGTTAAAGAAAAATGTATTTTTATTTCTTCCTCCTGCCTTGTATTGATTCCACATAGTCCTCGAGAAATTGAAAAGTGCTGAAACATAAAGATTTTTTTTCCTCCCTCCTCAGTAGATTCTTAAGTAGGGACATCCGAGGAACAAGCAATTTAAAAAGTCTGGCCTAAGCTACTTTGTTTGCTACGTCTCAGATCGTATACATTGCAGATCGTAGGATAAGACCAAGATTTGCCTTTTTTTTCAAACAATTTTCCCTATTAATATTTAGCGAGTTGGATTATCTCGGATCTATTCAGTTACTTTGTTTAACAGACTGACGTACTGCGCGGTGCTAACGTGCAGCTTATCGCCGAGGATACGAAGCAGCGGTGAATGATAATCAGCTGGCGTCAGTTCTTCAACGTCGGCTCGTCGTGACACCGTTCGAAAATAAAGTGCTTCCTCGGGTACCCCCTGCCACTGCTCCTGAAATCTTTTCAAACCACTGAACATGCCACGTTATTTAACGCTTGGGCGCGCTCGGAGGAGAGCACTAATTGCTCAGATGTGTCAATTAGAAACACAGGGCAGATGCAAATGCATATCCCAATTAGGACTGGAAATTACGCGGTAACTATTAGACAGGCAGGAAGGTGTGGTGCTGCGGGGCAATGATCTGCCGTTTAATCGTTTGGTGTGGATAGTTCAGTAGTCTAAAATGATTTAACAGTTTATAGGTTTAGTACGTTCGGCTCAGGGGTGCTGAAAGTATCGTACCCCTAACACCTAACACGGTCAACTCCAGTTCAGTTAGGTTTGAGTCATGGCAGGGCCTTCCAGCTGAGCTCGGCAAGACTGGTTGGGCACTGGTGCAAATAATACATCAAATAAAAGGACGTTTCTGTGTCCATGTTGTGCTCTGGATTACCAGAACCTGGGTTTGATTTTACTTTACATTTCATGTCCTCACTATTAATGGTTCCCCCGATCATCACTTATGTTCTTCGAGGTACCAGACTCCTCCTCCTCTCCTGCACCAGGTCCCTGTGAGGTTTCTGTTGGCGAGGTTTGTTCGCTGTTCTGTTTGGAAGGGTCTGGTGCAGGACTGCTTAGGAAAGCTTGGCACCAAGGGGGACTGGCACGTCTAATCAGAACGAAAACGGATAGCGAGACATTTTAGGCAAAGTGGCATCAGCTGGGCTTCCTGTCTGAATGGGTGAAAGTTTTGGTGCACGTGTTACGGTCAGACTTTTGTCACCTTGTTCCGCAATAATAATATTACTTCCCGTGTGTGTACGCGTGCCCGTGTGGGGCGACTGCCACCAAGACTATGCAAGCCCTCACAAGTTTGTTAACAGCCCAAGTACGCTTTGATTGGGCAATAAAAATGTAAATAGCCCTAGAGGAATACACTGATAGCCAGTTGGTGTGGAGACTGGACTAATCTTCTGGGTTCTGAAAGGACTAAAAACTCGAGCAGCCAAAGACTTGATTAGTATGCATGCATTCAGCACCATAACTGCAAAGAATGTCATTACTGAACACATTCAAACTGTTAATCCCAGACCGGTAGGGTGTAGCTGGAGAATTCCGAGCAAAATTGTCGGAAATAATAGAAAGATACCAAATGCAAAGTAAACAACTCGTTCCAAAACCAGCGGCCATTCATAATATCCAGGCTACCCCATTTGGGACGTGACTGCATGGGACATGAATTGGCTACCGTTCAGCCAAAATCTTTACGGTTGGCACCATGCATTGCATACACCAAACGTGCAGGTGTAATGCTCGTATAACCCAAACAGACTTCAAAAGCTTGAGAAATCGATGGCCAAGAACCCAAGAAATGTCAGCCTGGGAGAGCTAGGGTTTAAACTCGCAAGCTTCTGATCCGTGATCCAAAGATCCCCAACAGCTCAGAGTATCCCCTTGGCTAATTCTTGGTGCTGTGAACGGTGAGGGAACCCTCTCTTGAATATTACGTACACACCCTGGATGTTGCCGTGGATACTGCCGGGTAGGCAAAGCAACCGCTGGAGCATGAACTCATTATGGGTTAAATGCTCCTTGTCGTGGCCTCGCTGGCATGTGTAGTAGCAGCAACTTTCCTTGGCGGTTCATTGATGCTTATTGGAGATAATGAGCCAGCAGTCAAGTGTCTGCTGGTATGTGGAGAGATTACAACAAGAAGTTGATGCTTGTGCAGGTTCTGTGGAATGCACCCACGTTGGCATCCAGGCTGTAAGGCAGGCCTACCCTGGGGACCACAAAGCAGACTGTGAAGGGAAAATAAACAGACGTCATTGGTTTTTTTCCCCAGGCCTTTATTAATATTACATTGGACTATAGGTATTATACAACAGTCTCCCAGAATCAGTTCATCATCAGTACCATTCATTCTGATCACCATGTATGCTAAACACACAGGACTGGGGACCAGCTGCAATTACGGCATTACGCCATCCCAACAGGATCACTCGGCTGGTGCGTTGCCAAATAACGGCAGAGGCACTTTGTGTCCCTTACGTCACTCGGTCGTGTTACAGAAACCTTTCACAGCGTACTGTGTTAGAGTAAAGGTGCACAGCTCATTTGGGTCTACTGTGGCGGAAGTCACTGTCAGTATTAAGTGTTCAGTATCAATCCAGGGCTTCTTTGATATTTTGTATAAAAACACTCAAGGTTGTGTATTCTCTCAAATGACATCACGGCTGCAGTGATCGACCACACCCTTCTCTGCTTATTTAAAGAATTAACTTCGGAAATAACTTTAGGGAGATATACTTTGCGTTCCGGCACGGCAGTTTGGGGTCTGACCTGTGAACCAGGGTTCAAATCTGCCACTCCGGATCACGGCATCTCATAAATGACTCGATGCAGCTACGTGTAAAGTTCAATTAAATTACAATTCAATTCAAATTGATTTCTATAGCGCTTTTTACAACGAAGCATCGTAAAGCAGCTTTACAATCTTATTTTATCTTAAAAGGCCAATTCCAAATTGAGCAAACCTGGGGCGATAAAGATATATAATTAAGAACTATCCGTGCGCTATGGACATTTATTTCTGTCAGTCATAGTCGGTGGGTAGGTTCAGGGGCTCAGGCACAGAGGGACAGTGTTAAGGTGAATCCAAGACAGACCTTCAGCCCAAATTACATGCTCGCAACAGCGATGATGACTGGTCTCGGCTAGGAAAAGCTGTGAGCTCTGAAAATATAATGAATATA
Source organism: Parotocinclus spilosoma (assembly GCA_033117975.1). Taxonomy (NCBI): domain Eukaryota; kingdom Metazoa; phylum Chordata; class Actinopteri; order Siluriformes; family Loricariidae; genus Parotocinclus; species Parotocinclus spilosoma. The sequence continues at coordinate 2,994,104 of JAVSBV010000074.1, read as the reverse complement.
ACTGAAAAATATAACTGAACATCAGTTATGTGAATACCATAAATAGAATGTGACACAATATGCAGTTCCAACACTGCAGAAAGTCAGGTACGACTCCGCACAATGGGCTGTGTTATTTAAGTGCTGACGGGTAAAAGTGCGGGCAAGGTAACCGAAGGTCAGCCAGTGTTTGCTTACTGTCTCAATGAAAACGTTACTCGTCTTCTAGGACTGATCAAAGCCCTAGCATTAAAAAACAGAATGGACCTGACCTGTGATAGAGCCATCTGGGATAGCAGTTTAGAGAGGGCGTCAAAATATGAGCGTTCTCTTCTCACTCTTCACTGCTCAGACAGGTGAAACCATGCCTCCTGAGAAAGCCCTAACCTCAACATGAACCTACAATGCAACACAGATATGTCAGTTTCAACAAAAGGTACCATCTTGGACCGGGGGCTTTTCCGTTTCGGAGGCGCGTTTGAGTTTAACGGGATAACAGAGGTCCTTTGACAGCGGAGATAAAGGATGAAAACGGCTGCGAAAAACATAGAACGTTGCTCGGATGGAAAAAACAACGTACACGTTAACCGTCAGCACGTCCTTTGGTTTGAAAGGCTTTGACATGCACTGGTTGTTTCTCTTAGGGCTGTTTTGTTTGTTTGGAGGGGTTTGTCAGGAAGAGATGGAGTAATATTAGACGCTGAAAACCAAAACAATTTTTATTAGGATCATAAAATCACTCGTACAGACATCAGTGGATCAGTGGTACGAGCCAGCTGCAGGATACAGCAGGTCCTGAGGGCCTGGCTTAGGAGACGGAAACCAAGTACTTTGTAGCTGTACTTTAGTATTTTTGTTTAGGTATCTCTACTTTACATGATTGATCCAACTTAATACTTTTTAATTTTGCTACAATATCTGTGCTTTTTACTCTCCAGGGTTAAACCAGGCTCTATAAGTTAGCTTTTATAGGAATCTGTGTATCTAGTTAATGTATTTATTTCTTAGGTTTCTTAGGTTCTTGTTCTTAGGTTTATACTTGATGCATTATGCACCGTTTTGGGGACGTATTTTTAAACAAAGTCGTTTTGTGGAGCTTATAAAATGAGAAATGCTCTAAAAATGTGGTGAAGCTACAGCTTGTTGGACTAAAATATAGTTTTATCAGACATTTATTATAGCTTAATTTCAATTGCTCGTGCTGTGGACCACCGGTCCTGACCCCTCGCGTCCTGCTTTCATTCGAACCTTTGGATTCCCAAATGAAGATCTTGACCTCCACCGCCCTTGCCTGCACCCTGTATTGTTTGCGCTGCGGTTTGGCCCTGAGTGCGCTCTGGCAGCTGCTGAGCACCCATTGATATTTCCCCTAGACTATCAAAACCTGCATAACGTTCACAGTGGTGTTGGATATCAGTCCTTCAGCAGCCATGAAAGTCCGCGTCCAGCCGCTTTGAACTGAGCCTCGGTGTTCAAGCAGGCAGGTAACAGTCATAATGGCCCCCTTGTATGCAGCCGATGGGCCCGTTAGCCTGGGAATCGATTGAAAGCCTACGAGCCCCCCCTACCCCCCTCTGAGCGCCCGCGTTGGCATCCCGGCGTGCAAGCTAATCCTTGAAGGATCCGAAGGCAAATCAGAGGCCCCTATTGTTTTAACGCGTTTCAAGGCGTTTTCATTCGCCTCCGAGCGGGTCCAGGCCTGTGCGTTGGGAGTATTGGCTGATAGCCGCTGCAGAAATAAGAAATATACATTTTTTTAGTCGAGGCCTTTTCTCATACTGCTGCTCACAGGCCGGTCATTGTTAAGACGAGCGTGTTTGATCTATCTGAGAAAGTCAAAAGTATGAAGGTGAAACAAGTTCCCAGACAGGAAAGCTTCACAGCTGTGTTTGGGGAAGAGAAGCTGAGGTTAAAGTTGAACGTTTCAGTCCTGCATGATCTCAGGGTTCAATTTTACGTCCTGCTCTTGGTTTTGCTCATGATTTTAAATGGGTTTGAAGTTGTAAACAGACGACGCCTCTGTATGTAAGTGTACATCCTGCCATTTCACACGCGCACCTAAAAATAACAGACTATCACAGACTACAATAGCTTGACTTTATGGAAAGTCAGAGGGAAGAAAATGGATGTTTTTTGATGTTCTCGGCTTCATTTCTTTTCCCTTTCTAAAGCTTATATAAGTCATTTTGCATCGCATTAGAACCTTTTATCAGATTAGGCCGTCTGAGCCTCAATTCTTCACACGGCCTCCGTGCAGTAGTCTTTATAGAGAATTTCAAAATCACTTTCTTCTGAAACCAAGTCCATCCACGGCATAGGGATGTCTATTTTCGGTGAAACCCTACGCGGCTCTATTAATTGCGATAACGACGACGCCCCGACCTCCCTTTGAAAGCTGAGGATGGCAGCCCTGTTGGCTTAACAGGCTCCTGTCACTGTTATAAATAGCCACAATCAATGGCTCAGCTGGCTTTAGCGAGCTCACTAATTGCTTTTAACTGCCCAAACATCTACTCCAGCGCTCTCCGGGACAAGTCGCGGACACTTTTGGGCCGTTCTGTCTGCACTTTGTTTTGTTTCGGAGAAAGGAGACCATAGCTGTGTGACCTCTTTGGACCGACAGGTCCACCATACCAAAATGAGCACTGCACTTAATAATCATAGAGGAGAATCATTTTATGGCATAGCAGACATCCCATCTGTGCAAATTACAAACAGTGCCTGGCAGTCACCATAACCACACTGTTAGATAGCTACAGGGGGAAGGGGGCGATACTAAATATTAAGGGACTCTCCTTATAAATATAAGCTCCTAATAAAAATGTTATCTTGATGTTTTGCTTTCCACTGATGTGACCCTTTATAGCAAGTCCAAGACTTTTCTTTGAATGGCAACTTCCTCACTGAGGCCAACTCAGACTAGAACCACGTTTCTTACATCATCTTGCAGTCCCCATGTACAGTACTGTCCAAAAGTCTTAGCGCACCATTAGGCCTGTTGTTTTATAAATGCTATAATGATCGTATATAGCGTCCCGTCGATTATTGGTTTAATCGCTCCACTCATACTCTTATCCACTGATCTTCAAGCCAACCTTTGTGAGCTTTAGCATATCTTAGGGTTTTTACCCTGTTCCCCTTCCCAGCAAAGTGGATTCCTGGCTGCTACAGTTCCAAAAACATTCCTCAGACTTCCGCCCTCAGGCGGGTCAACCTTGACATCCCGATTAAGCTATAAGGTGAGGTCAGACTAAAACCGACTTGCTTCCTTACTAATCGTGTTCCAATAAAGGGACTGGTATATCTAATCGAATGGTGGCCTAAGACTTTTGCATAGTACTGTATGCTGAGGAAGAACCTGCAGCGTTCTCTATTTGAACTTCTATCACTGCCTAATGATTTTTTTTACTGATGTTTATGCTGTCCTGAAGCTTGTTCGGGACACGGTCACTATAATTTGACCGTAATTCTGATGTTCTGTGCGGGATTGTGTTGCTATTAGATTGATTTCACAACATCGATTTCACCACATGTCCAACATCCTGAGTGGAACCAAACTGAGCCTTTTCTTTAAGCATTGTTATGACTGAGCAGCAACTCTGAGAGTTTTGATCCCAAGAACGTTCCCATGCTGTGGGAGGACGAGCTCACGCAGGACATAAGGACACTGCTGATGAGTCTGTACACAAAAACACATGACCACATCCTGTTCCTGTCTACACTTCCCTAAATTCTTTTTATTAGTAGTACATAACGATGTGATTAGTATCGCCCTGGCAGTAAAACGTCGCGCCTTCTCTCTCTAATTCCGTGAAGACTACACTTATTTCTTCCAGCTGGTATTTTTGTTCTTTCGTTATACCTGAATTAATATGGAAGCTAGCACTTGTGTTTGAAATTGCTCCTGCGCTGGCTTTGCCCAGGGAAATCTGGAAAAGGAACAGGATTCCCAGCCAGCTGGAGTGAAATCTGCACGCTAATCCGAGGTGTTTACCTGACAGCAAGTGATTGTCCGAGCCAGGACAGGTGACTTTGTTCCTCGCCTCAAACGATTCGGCAGCCCGCGCCTTCGTTCCAGGCCGGACGGAAATAGAAACCACCTGCTTTGCGAGAGGCCTCCGGGTCCTTTCGCGTCACCCGAGACGTTGTTCGAGCGCGGCGCTGAGACAAGTTACGAGCCGACGGAGCTTCTTTCCAAACCAAAGACGTCATATTTATCTTGGAGAGTTATAGGCGTAACAGGAGGGAAGTTTATTATTTGATGCAGTGAGTGCCAGAGAGCAGAGAGGAGTAAGAATGGGGGAGAGACGCTGCAATAAAAATGATGTATGAGATGTCAATCGGAGAGCGGCGCGATACATCACTTTCAAGCCGTGTTCCTCAAAGCCCTGCTTTAATGAACTACATGGTGCAGCCATATTCTGCTGTAATGGATTTGGAGATGAGATAAAAACCTTGCTTGTCTTCAAAACTATGAAAAAGAGTTGCCTGCTATATTACTTACGATTACATTTTCAGCAAAGAGCGATTGAAAAAGCACTGGTCACTGAATAGCATTTTTATGGAAGCAGACACACTCGGAGCTTGATTGATATTTGTGCACTGGCCGTTTGTGGATCCTTGAACTTGAGCTTTCAGTGAAAGTTTGCAGCTAACTACTGTCAGAAACGGGGAGCGCTTTAAAGTTCCTAGTAGCCGTCATGATGCAGAACAGACAAATCGGGGTTTAATATACAGGCGTGCACCCTTCACAAACAGCTGTTAAACAGGTGTTTGACCGAAATGGTCGCTGTCCGGACATTACCATAGTCGCTTACCTTAGGCTACTGTAAAGTGTGCACAGGTTACGTAAATGCATCAGACATACAGCTAAATATTTTTTAAAAAAACAGCTATAATTTATTTATTATTATTTGCTACTATTTATTTGTTACTATTTTTAGAGTGCTTAACTTATTCCAGTATTGCTAACGTGTTGAGGTCAGGGCTAAATAAATGTATATATTAAATAATAAATATTTGATTTACTTAAAATTATTATTATTATTATTAATAATAATAATAAAATAAATTAAATATTTATATATTTAATATATATATAGAGTTACTTATTCTTCTTTTTCTTCTTCTTCTTCTTCTTCTTATTAATTAAAATTAAATTATTAATAATAATAATAATAATAATAAGTAAATCAAATATTTATATATTTAATATATTTGGAGTTACTTATTTTGATTAATTCAATTCAATTCAATTTCTATAGCGCTTTATAATCTTAGATTATCTTAAAAGGCCAATCCCAAATTAAGCAAGCCAAATTAAATAATTAAATAAATACTTAAAAGTATATAAAATTATATCAAAATTATGTAAATAATTTAAATCAATAACAAATTAATAATAAAACTTAAATTAGTAATAAAATATTTAATATATATATAGTTACTTATTCTTGTTAATAATAATAATAATAAGTAAATAAAATATTTATATATTTATTATATATAGTTACTTATTATTATTATTATTAATAATAATAATCATAATAATAATAATAATAAGTAAATAAAATATTTATATATTTAATATATATAGTTACTCATTGTTATTAATAATAGTAATCATAATATTAATATTAATAATAATAATAATAATGAAGATAATGATGATGGATACACGTTTTCAGCACTACTCCTGACCCATTTGTGTATTGTTTAATTAATGAAAGAAAAATAAGTATTTGTTGTTTTGATTTATTACTCTCATTGGAGTAGTTACAACACACTACATGATCAAAAGTTTGGACTGCATGGTTCGAGCCAAAGCACCGCAAAACATCCCCAGACCATTATAGTCCATATAGCCCTCCACCTAACAGTTGGAGGGCTAAAGTCTATGCAATCAGGCATGTGGCATTTCCCTGACACCTGCCAAACCCAGATTCATCCATCAGACTGCCAGATGCTTGCAATGTCATTGGGCAGGTCAGCATGCCTGGAGGAGGGTGCTAATTGCCCCTTGTCGTATACATGAGCTCACAGATGCCTGTGATTGGCTGGTCTTGCTTTGACAGACGGGGGGAGAGAGGAATGCCATTCCTCCCAGTGAGCCGGCAACGCCAAAACCTGCTCTAGAACATCAGCAGGAGCCCAGACTGTGACCTGATGATAGGCTGACCGCTTTACTTGTAGGAACAATCAGCAGTTCAAAGGATTGTAATCCTTAATAAAGACGACCTTCAGCTCTGTGGACGTTCTGCTGCGCCCGGGTCCTTCAGATGTAACCCCACGAGCACGGCCCGCCCGCCCGCACACACCGTCCCGCCTGTTGTGTGTTTTGTAGGATCCGTTCTCGCCAGCAGAGGAGGGGCAGCCATTGAACTGGACGCCCTGAAAGCCCATTAAAAACAGGACTTAAACAGATAAACGAATGGCACTTTTAACAAGAGGACACATTACGATGACTTTCTGGATCGCTCTTAAAAAGGCCAAGCATCACTCAGGCTCCTAAGTGGCAATCTTTCTGCGGTTTTCATATTCATCAGCCCACTCGCCTTGGCTGAAATTGAATAAATGTCTGGGGGACCTGCCCCTAATTGCTCGGAATTAGCATGTTAGCGAAGCTTATGTGCGGCGGGAAGAAATGGCGTAGACGTGGCGCGCGGTGTCACTCCGGCCTGACGGTGTGCTTTTTTTTAAGTGACAGTAAGAAGCCGTGGTATATGCGAAAGAGAGATGACAGCGTGTTTTTTCTCCCCACGTTTTGACATTTAAATGGCAGACACTGTGACAGGGGTCACGTGCTTGCTGACAGTGACAGCACATGACCCCGAATAACCCTGTCTTTAGCCAATCCACCCTCCTCCCTTGTCATTGAGTGTGTGGACTGAAGTGCCTGTCCGCGTCTGTCATTTCGAGTCGGGGGAAGGATGCGGAATCCTTAACTTATTAGCACTTTTGTTAGGTACACCCCCTGGTTTGTTCCTTTGATTAGTTCAGCTTACTATATAGATGGGATTTGTAGTTCTACCATTACAGTTTGTAGTCCGTCTGTTTCTCTCTTTTACTCTAATGGGCCAGCACAGATCAGGTACCCATATTTGGGTGATGGATCGTTCTCAGGACTGCACTGACACTGACCCATGTTCACAGTGGACTGTGGTAGCCTAGCGGTTAAGGTACTGGACTTTGGATCTGATAGTCCTGGATTCAAATCCCTGGACCATCTGCCAAAAGCTGCCACAGTTGGGCCCCTAAGCAAGGCCCTTTGCCCACTATTGCTTGAATTGTAAGACTGTATGAGCTGTAAGTCGCTCTGGATAGGTGCGTCTGCTAAATATTGTAGATATAAATGTGTAATTGTGCGTTGTGCCGGTACAAGAGGCTCAGACACAGCAGCGCCGCTGGAGACGTACACACTGTGTTCACGCTGTGCAACCATATCGCTTCCCCTACTAGATGGAACGTCCCAGACAGAAGCTCGTCTGCTGCGGTAATCTGACCACGCCGGTGGCTGGATACTTTTGCTTGTTGGACTGTTCTCAGTGGCACAAGGTGTAAAAACAGCAGCACTACTGCTGTGTCTGAGCCACTCGCACCAGCCGTGGTTACATCCTGTAGGGATCGAATGCATCTAATCCACGAGTTTTGTTTTCTAAACCAGCCGAACCCGAAGCATGTCAGCGTGTTTTCAATTCAGATTTGAGCACATAGAATTAAAAACCTGGACAAAGTGTTGATTGCTTTACATTTGCATGTCGGAATAGAGGGGAATCTATTAACAAGCAAAGGCTACATGAATATTTACACGGATTAAATCAATTTAACGCCACATTAACGCACCTGTTGTTGGGTTTTTTTTTTTGTTTTAGTTCATTTCAATTTGCGCCACCTTAACCCAGAATAATATGTCATTCGGGCGAGTGTAATGGCATTGTTTCATCCGCCGTTGAACATAATGACAGTTTAATTGCCTGGATAAACAGGCAGAGCAGTTCGATGGCACGTGGCACCAGGAGCGCTGTAGATGTTTCACTCTCCTTTGTTTACCCCCCGGTACCTGACTGACTGATTGCGTTCCCACCTTGTTTGACTAGAGGGGAAAAAATGTAATTAAGTGAAGAGAGGGGACAACACCAGTGCTGCTTAAATTGTTTATCTATCAGGAGGCCCGGGCGACTGAGCGCAGGTACGCCTGAATTCTTCATCTGCCTGCTTCTTGCCGCAGCGTTTAACCTTGACCCTGCAGTGCCCCAGTCCTGCTGTGCATGTCAGTGGTGCTGGAATGATTAGATTCAGCGGTGGAAACCATTTATAATTACTGGCCCGGCAGGTCAGTCCTTCGAGGGAACGGTTGATAATGTTTGGGATTCTGACTGAGAAGGAGTAACAAGTATTTTTAAGATGCACTGTTAGCCACGTTTTGAGTTCATCCACCTCAACGATATCTCAGGTTCATTGGTGCTCTGTATGAACAGCGGTAGCAGCGTCGTGCCGCACTCAAAATGACGTCTTATTGTTTTGTGCATCATGCAGCCAAGACCAATAGAGCCACATCCGAGTAAAGACCCAAACTTTTCGTGGAAAGAGCCCAGAAAAAGAAAGCTATTACAGTGGTAGGAATGTGGCAAGTACTTTTGACCACATGTTGGTTTGTGTCTTAATACTTTTAGCAACATGTGGGTTTTTGTCTCAGTACTTTTGACCACATTTGGGTTTGTGTCTCTATACTTTTGACCACATTTGGGTTTGTGTCTCTATACTTTTGGCAACATGCGGGTTTGTGTCTCTATACTTTTGGCAACATGCGGGTTTGTGTCTCTATACTTTTGACCACATTTGGGTTTGTGTCTCTATACTTTTGACCACATTTGGGTTTGTGTCTCTATACCTTTGGCCATGTGGGTTTGTGTCCCAATACTGATGTTTTCACATGGCGTGGCCTACTTCAGCCACTTTTACAACTTTTGATTTCTATATCTCATGTGCAATAATGGGATTCTCGGTGGTGGAGGCATTCATTTGGAGCTTTCTGCTGGTAGGGTCCACCTCCTGCTGCTAGTGAGGAAATGTGGTGTAGCTGTGATTGAAGCGCGCTATAGATTCATAGAGCGCGGGGAGAGATCAATAGAGTCAGCAAGAAAGCTCTCACTGCAATCCATAGTCTGCCAGTGAAGAAAAACTTCAAGGTCAAAGCGATTTAAAAAAAACAAAAAGGAAGTGTATATGCTGGCTTTGTGAGATTGATGAGCAGTGTTACAATGCAGTGGATCTGGAGTCACAGGTTTGTTGTTTGTTAGGTAGAGCTACCCCGTAACCACACCTATCGATCATTTTATCAGGTCCAATCACATTCAGACCGCTTATCAGACCGTTATTTAAAACCAGGTCCAATTACACTGATTAATCACAACGTAACTGTCTTAATTACTGAACCTCCATTGTACACCTACAGTTATAGACAGATCTCGCACCGTATGGCTTTAATGACCAGACAGTATCTGGCTGATGGACATGGCACCGGTACAAGTGTATCAGGCACTGTTATGCTATACCGTGAGCGCTGTTGGTTCAAGCGTATCAGAGCCAGCTGTAATGCTGTGATTTGTAACCCCTTGGCATCACTGCTGGGTTAAAAATCCAAAATCTCTAGCCAACTTCAGCCTGCGATTAGAAATGAAGCAAACGCTGTTTCTTTCTCATCTCTTTCAGGCTCCTGGTAGTTGTGGTGTCTATTGGGATTTGAAAATGATCCTCAAGCTCCCCCCTTTAGATGCAACCAGTTATGACCCCAAGGGACGAGTAGCCGCCTGTTGTGCCACCCAGTGATGTAATATTTGTGTTACTGTATAACTTCAGCTTGTTTACTAGTGTTTAGTTGAGCTTTTTCTGACTTGTTGCCATGTTTTTGTGATTTAGTCCATGGACCGGACCGAACCGAGAACTGCAGCACTGGGTTCAAATGGTGCTACATCTGACTGTGTCCCTGTGTTTCTGCTGAGGAGTTCATTTATTTCCGGTTTGCAAATGCTGGAGTTTTAGGTTTGTGAATACATATAGTTTTGGGATCAAAATGGTTCAACAGGTTTTGGATCATGTGCTGTAATTTATAAAGTTACGATATCTCAAAGATTTGTGGGCTTTTTTTAAATCCTTTTTTGGTTCACTTTTTTAAAACTTTATTTTATCTCACTCCTTTGTGGTTTGATTGATAAATGGGGAGTTTGTGTTTTTCTTTAGAGGTTTGTCATTAGTTTGGTCTGCTTGATGAACTTTTCTTTCATTATAAACTGTGAGTGAAGCCAAGACTCAGGTTTAGAGCACATCAGTAAGTGTGGTTTGATAAAACTTTAAACTTCTGCTTTGTAAACACTCAGGATTTATTCATTTCTGTGTTTCCTGTTTTAACAAGGTGAACGTTAGTTTTTTAATTAATAATTGTGGGTTTAAGTAGAACACCTTGTGGAGTGTGGTGTTTGATGACTGGATGCTCTTCTAGTGAAGCATGGTAACTTACCTCAGGTTCTCAGCACGGATGAACAGCTACGAACTATTAACCCCCCCCCAAAGACAACCAACAAATAAGCTAAGGGAATGTACCTATAGCTCAGTGGGGTTAGAAAATACTTTGTTTCATGATCATGCTACAAAGGCTGACTTTACTCTTACTGAACAACTATTTTTTTTAAACCAAGTTTAATTTGAATGATTGATCACCAGAAAAGGATCTCCATGAAAGAAAGAAAGGTCAGCTCTTCTATCGGAATAACTTTATTGTACTGTTTTATTGTGTGTCAACATGGTTTTTCCAGCATTAACTTTTGAACCTGATGTGTAGTTTAACCCACTTTATGATTAGCTCATGTTTATTAAGTCATAATTTTCTTTAAACAGGTATGCAAGCTTCAGCTGAATGTTTGGGTTTATGCCTTGACTACTAACAGTTCGCTACTTAATTTAACAAAGTTAACCATTGTGCTTGAGAGAACCAAAGCTTACATCCTGATATGGTCCCTTAATCTGCAGCCTTTTCTCCTCAGTTTCCATCCACCGAGCTGCAGGGTCACAGCATCACAGAACATCATCCAGCCACTCCTGCTTCTTATAATCAAAGCTTCTCCTGTGTTAAAGCTCTGAAAGTACAAAGCGATTGGATCGGATGAGGGGCAGAAAAATTCTCAGTTTTAAGGAAACATTAAGAAAATGCATTTTGGAAAGAGTAGATTGAATAGCTGCAATGAAGGACGGCTACAGGTTAACTCGTTAATGGTTTAATTACCCACTTAACAACTTCCCCAATCAGCTACAGAGGAAAGAGCTGCTGGTTTAATTACTGCTGCTCTTCTAATTGAACCGTGGAGTAAAAACAACATTCAGATAAATTAGGAACAGTAATCTCTTAAACTGAAAAGCCACAATACTGGAACCAATGCAAACCAGTTTATTGATCAGCATGAAAAACTTGAGATGTGATTATTTTCAAGGTCAAGGTCAAGTAGTTTTATTGTCAATACTGCATATGTACAGGACATACATAGAATTGAAATTGCGTTACTCTCCTTCCCAATTTTTTTTTACAGCTAGTACAGATAATAGATGAATAATAGATTTTAAACCAAACTGATTTTAAACAGTCAGCATTTAATCTGAAACAAAGGCACATACCTGTTCCTCCCAGCATGCAGCGTTCTGAAGTGTTTTATCTGAATTAACCTCTTCAGTAATAACATTACAATATTTAATATTGTTCTAAACTTTTCATTATATAATTTTCTCCCCCTGTCATGAGTTGGAGATACAGTGGCTTGTGTAGTTCTTTTTAAGTATGGAGGTTACCCTTGTGCTTCACTCTGGGTCTGAGTCCAGTAGCTGCTTCTAGTTGGAGAATCTTTCACAGTGAAGATTAGATACACAAAACTGAACATTCAGCTGGTCTTCTCATATTCCATACATCAGCTTTATAGCATGGTCCATACACTCACTCATTAGTACCATATTCCTAGTTTCTTTGCAGTTTAAGAAAATCAGTTTATTTGGTCTAAAACAGGTTTATTGGTATATTTTCAAACCACGCATACACATGCAGTTTATACAGTCTGTCAGTATCAATTAAAAGCATAAATACATTAACACATTATTTTAGAAAGTAAGAATTACCATGCTCAGTGCCCCCAGTTGTTCCTCCTGGTTCCAGCCAGAAGGTGAGGGTAAAGAATTCTTAGATGCAGAACCTCAGGAAAGGATCAAACCATCAGCAGGGGGTAACAGGTAAGTTTGTACTCAGTTCCAGCTGTTGCTTGTGATGTTTTCCCACTTTTCTACACCTTTGTATGGTCCGGTCCACCAAAACAAATTCTTTATAAAGCTATTAATCAAATAACCAGTTTATGACACATAAAAATTTTACTCTTAATTTTATCAGCTATTTTAAAAAATAGTATTTTAGGCCTTAGTGTCTTAGACTGCAATTTTATTATTCCAGTTGAATTGTTTATATAATCATCAAAAAACCTTCTTATCACATTGTTAATGATCTACTGTCTTGGAATTAATGGTAATTATGGCCATGTTTTAAATTGTGTAGTCCTGAGTGTATTCAAGGTATCTGTGTTTCATAAACACTGACCATCTGCATGTTCTATTGGAAAGAGGGTCATTAATTCTGTTTAATTTAATGAAGAATGGCACAGTGAATAAAATTCACTTTAATAAGCAATATATATTTAGATTGTAGTTTATGAGACTCTGGCTACTGATGCATTTTGTCTATGATTACATGTAACCTGTTCCTGCTAAGATTGGGTCTCCATAATTGCATAATCTTCTTTGCTAGTGACCCAATCTGAACGATATCCTCCTCAAAAAACATCACTGAGGGAAGGTACTGATAGCTCAGTGGGATTAGAGCCCAGCTCTGTGTGTTTGTGATTGTAGGTTCAAATCCTGTGGTGTTAGTTGTAAGAAAAGTTTCTTTTTTTGTGAAATTAGTAAAAAAAATTGGCTACAGGTGAACTCGTCAGTGTGAAGGGATTAATTAACCACTTAACTGATCCACCAATCAGCTACTGAGAAAGGAGCTGCTGGTTTAATTACTGCTCCTCTTCTGCAAACAGTAATCTCTCTCTGTTAGAGAATCTGAAAAACTGCTAAGATTCTCCTAAAAAACATCAGTGTGAAAATTTACTTCTAATCAAACTTTAACCCTTCAGACATCGACATTTAGCCAGGAAACTTTCATTATGCAGTGGTGTTGAGTAAAAAAAATAATATATGTATATATATATTTTTTTACAACATTGTAGTAACCTGCTTGGTTTTTATTCCTCTCCTCCTCCTTCTTCTTCTCCTCCACAGACTGGGCCAATGTGAGAAGTTCACATCTACGCTCTCAGATTTGAAACCAGGTTTTCTCTGAAACCTGGCACCTGAGGCGAGTGGTTTTAACCATGTGCCACTTGCTGGAGTGTCCTCCATCCCAGGAGGTGAAGAGGTACAGAGCTCCGGAGGAGGAGGAGGAGGAGGAGGAGGAGCTGCTTCTACAGGATTCATCATCATATTACAGCAGGTTAGTGTTAATTTCTCGTTAATAATCAGGACGTGCTGTAACTCTGTTTAGAATCAATTCTTATTTGTAGCTCACGGAAAAACAGAATCTTAACATTTTTTGGGTTTTTTAAAAAAAAACAACAACAAAACAAAAAACCTCAAAAGCTGCATGTGTGTTAGCACTATGTAATATCAATCAATCGTAATTTTTAAATAAATTTTCTATTTCCAAAGTTTTGGGGTTTTTTTTTGTGAATTAAAAAAAAATAAAAAAAAATTCTGTTTTATAGGACAAGAGAGCAAGGGAAGAGGGTGGGCGCCGGAGCGCACGGATGGCTTAGCGGTCTGAACATTCGACTCCCCCGCAGAAGACGGCGGGTTCAAATCCTGGTCCCGCCGCCCCGATTGGCCCTCCAAAAAGCACGCAGATCGCCGGTTCGATCCTCACGAGTTCAGACCAATGGGCCGGAAGGGCGTTCCCCCAGCGGGCCAGTCGGCAGGCGGGAGGGTGGGTTGTCGGTCTCTCCCGCTGGGCGATCCTGGGGGACGGGCGCAGGGGGTTATGCGACCGGGGACGGGGTGGCAGAAGAGGTTTTGA
>JAVSBV010000074.1:2961256-2979882 GCA_033117975.1 Parotocinclus spilosoma | reverse complement strand
GGCCGATGCTCTAGTGTTACTTCTCGTTTTTGGTGAGTATTCATCCGCTGAGTAAATACTCTATTGTACTGTAAATCGTAATATTTTATGATTTATATCATTCCTTTGTTAGAATTCATATTTTTTATATATTTTTATAAATGTTGTGGTTTTTTTAATGTAAAAGTTCATCTAATACATGTATACGTTAACTATACCACACGTACTCCGCATGTGCAGATTGAGTTCCGCAAAAACCCACGGAATATATACTATATATTTTTTCCAATAATATTTTTTGAAAATCTGCAATGCACCGAGTCCACAAAAGGTGAACTGCAAAGAGGCGAGGGAACACTGTATCTGTATATATACACATTTGAGGTATATTAAATGTTTAATAGGCTGAGTTAATGTTGAAATAAAACTTAACTTGTTTGCCACCATCTTTATTGATTTCAATGCAGAAACCTGTGTAGATTATTAGATTTTTGTATGTATTTTATTTATGACTTGTGATTTGCTTGACTTGAGCAGAGACTCGACTTAACTTGCTAGGTTCTCACCACAGTGACTTGGGACTTGGTTGAGACTTAAAGGTTATGACTTAAGGCTTGCACAAGTGACTTACTCCCACCTCTGCTATAAAGCCATTTTTAAAACGTGAGTGTAGGTTTGTTAGGTGGTTTTTCAAAGCTGCGGCCAGCTGATTGTGGCCGTTGAGAGATCGCCCTGAGCAGCTTTAATGTCATAGAACTCATTTATTACCAGTAACAATAGAGTTTCATTAGCGAAACCTGAATTCCTGGGTAAAAACCTGAAAACCTGAAAACCTTCACCCTGAATTCAAATTTGGTGAACTTTGGCTGCGCCTTTGTATAGTAGTACAGTAGCGGCAAATCGGAGAAAGTTCCAAATGCGTTCCAAGGACGTTGCGTACAGGGACTCGAAAAAAGTCAATAAAAGGCTATAAAGTATACTGCACACAGAAATGAGGATCCATTTTTTTTTCTTTACTTTCTTTAACCTTTATTTAACCAGGGTGGTCCCACTGAGACACAATGATCAATTTTTCAATGGAAGCCTGGCCAAGACAGCAGCCTAAAACATCAGTTTCATCATTTAAACAGGGCAATTTACAATTACACCATAAAACAACAACTCAAACATAAAATATTCAAATACACAAATACAATTTAATCGGATCAATAGGGCTGAATAACGCAACTTTCAAACAAAACAAGAGCAGGAACGATAAAAAGCTGATTCCTCACTAAATTTCAAAATGAGATAACCCATAATAGAATATTATGTGTATTATCTTCTTTACAAGTTTCTTTCTTCTGTACAAGTAAGCGCAGTTTAATGCCCATCCCAACAACGTCCTTTCCCTTTAACAGCCAAGGTCTTCAAAACTGTTATTTAATTATGAGAGGAAATTAAAATCTGTCTTTTAACTCCAGACCGCTGTACAGCGCTTTCTGATGCGCCAACCGAGCTCTAATTATCATACCACTTCATAATTAGTACAGACTCCTCGGTTCCTTGCTCATTTCTGTACTCTTATGCCTCCCTATAAGGCAGAGCATTATTAGAGTGCAGTGCGGTTTGCTGTAAATGCCGTTTGTGAGTCTTTGCTCCTGTCGTGTCGTACAGAAAACTGAAGATACCTTTTAGATTTACGCTGCAGTCGCCTAAAAAGACGGTGAGACCCGTTTCACAGAACGTACTGCGGACATTAAATGGCACATTCCTGTATTGTTTGTACAGTACAGTAACAAGCAGCAAGATTACATTTCCCTGAGTGTAATCAGTAAAGTCGTTTCAGCAAAGTAGTTTCCTTTTACCCAACGCTGCTAACAACGTGGAAATCACATCATTAGGTTAGGCATCGACACTCACATTAAAACTCCCCGTGACACACCTAGAGCATGGGCGCGGGAAAATCTGTGCGGTAAGCCCTGTTTGACCCATTTCCCCTATATCACATGGACCAGTGCCTTGTCTGGCACTCAGAACAGGCCCCCTGCCCCCTCTCCGATGACTCATGCCTGATGAAGGGAGAAGTGAAGTCTGGCAGTCTGTGTGGCTGTCTGCCTCATTTCCAACCTTTCGCTGATAATGCTTGAAGGGCTTGGAGGAACGTTTCAGTTTGCAGCGCCGGGTTTATGCAGGCTCCTGTACAGCCACAGGATTTCTGGGCTGCAGAGCGGCATATGAAAGCGAGAGTGTGACTAAACTTGCCCCGCAGCACCTTCGAATCCAAGTCGCAAGGAGTTCTGTTAGCGCGGCGGGAGGCGCGGGTTTGAAAGCGCTTGAAAAATGCACGCTTGGCTCAATCAGGGGAAAATGGTATCGCGACGATGCACTCGGGGTCGTCTGAGGGTCACGGATGCTTTGCAGCTACATGGCCAAAAGTGTCTAGACGGCCTGCTTAGTTAAGCGCAAACAGGTTCATGACACGCTCTTAATATGACCGTTTTCTCACCCGGTTTGACAGTTCTGCAAGAGATCTTGGCTGAGAGTTAAAGATCAGAAGCCTTATTGGACTAGAGACTATTCTAACTCGGTTGATGTGTTTAGAGCTTTTTTATGTGCAAGTTACTCATGTTTTGTGGATGACTGTCCTCTACTTGCCATCCTATTGCAGTTTTATGTGGAAAATATCCCTTATGTTTAGCTTACAGTGCCCTAAAAGAATAACCGGATAAAACAATGAATGAATAAACAAATAAATAAGACTTTTGTCAACGACCTGTTTTATGGAACGTAATGCAGACATTAAACAGCACATGCCTGTATTTAAACGTAAGCTCTTTTTGTCCTAGAGCGTGCGCATGGCTCAGCTTCAGCCTCGAGACACTAAAAGCTGAGCGCTTAAATCATGATTAAGCGTAATCAACACGTGTATTTATGCCATCTTTCAACCTGCTCTGCAACAGCATCGATCACGGACACGGAAACAGCAGCGAGCACGGACAGGTCACATTTGATCATCTTTACCAGGCCGCTGCAGAAATGTGAAATGCCTAATTACGGTTAAATCGCTCTCATTTATCAAGCTAAGCAGCTGCCATGTGCGTCTCCCTCCCACCGTAAAGATTATAAACTTTCAGCCCTAAAGCAGGGAGCGAGACGGGTTTCACAGTCTGCAGGAAATCACTCTTAGCCTGCACTGAATACAGCCGCTTGTCATTTCCCTGGCAGCGAGCTGATCCATTTCATTTGTTTCATTTATTTAAGCGCCATGCTGAAGATTAATCAGTGGGCAATGCGTGGAAAAATGCTGCCTCCTAGTGGGACTGATCGGAAATGTGCAAACTTGTGCCCAGCAACCGAGGCATAATTAATTTATTGTTATAGCAAGTTCAGTTCGTGAGAGCTGCAACAAAACGTTTGCTTAGGGAAATCAGTAAGTTAAGTCCAATGTATTCCTATAGCGATTTGTCTTAAAGCAGATTTATAATCTTATATTATCTTAAAAGGTCAATCCCAAATTGAGCAAGCCTAGGGCGACAGTGGAAAGGAAAATCTCCCTGAAAGTAGAAGGAAGAAACCTTGGGAGGACCAAGACTCAAAATGGGACCCATCCTCCATGGGTAAATACTTTTTTATAAAAAATTATATTAAAGTCATAGTAAAAGTAAGGCCAGACTTTTTTAATTGCTTGTTCCTCGGATGTCCCTGCTTAAGAATCTACTGAGGAGAGAGGAAAAAAAATAAAAATAAATATTGATTTTTCAGCACTTTTCAATTTCTCGAGGACTATGTGAAATCAATACAAGAAAGGAGTATTTTTTACTTTAAAAAAAAATTATTTAACCTACAATTAAATTAAAGTGAATCTGGAAAAAAATGAAATGAACAGAAAAAAAGCGTTGGCTCTCCCCCGGAGGGCGGAAAAAGCTAAAAAAAATATATATTATTTTTTATTTCAATCATTGGTGCTGCGGTGGATCCGCAAATTATATTTTTTTTGTATTCTACAAATATGATTGTCGGCAGATCAAACAATAAAAAAAAGATAAAATTAGTCCTCAGTGGGAGGTTCATGGAGGTACATCGTCTCTTAGTGACTAAATAATGGCGGGAGTTACTGCACTCTGGTAGGTCTGGGTTCTGTTGATGAATACCAGTAAAGTGAAGCTGAGGTGGAGGAACGTCCAAGTTTACGGTGCTGGAACTGGTATCCATCCATTTATCCATTAAGGGTCACTAATTTGCTTGACATAGATAGCTATATATCGTGAATGTCCAGAGAAAATGCGTATGTCCATCGTTCTAATTAGTTGAAATGAGGACACTGATGTCATAGAGATATCTGTGTGTAATCACATACTGAAGTTTGTGCAGCCATTAAGTTCCAGTTTAAATTAAATTTGGCACAAAGTACACATATTGCATAAATAACTCAATTTTACACTTGAACGCTCGCAGATAAGTGAAAAAAATCCACGGACCGGCAATTTAGGTCTGACTAAAAGAATGCTTTTTACATGTCAAAATGTTGGTAGTTATATAAAATATGCTAATATACAGGTGACCACCAATTACAAAATGAAATTTAGGTACCATTAAAAGCTGATTAAGTTAATATAGCATAACTTCTTGTTTTTATTTCAACACCTTTAATCATTTGCATCAGTTACATATTTGATTTGCAGCACTTGCCTGCTTTGCAGAGATTTCCCATTTCAGCCGTCTGTTTACTTTTATAGGAACTCAAACACTTTTATTTCATGTATCCACGTTATTGATATAAAATAAACGTCAACTTTATAGCTAAGCGCTGTTTACCAACCGTCCAATCAGCGTCTGTTCACCAAGGTAAAAATCTGTATCTGCTGCTGAGCCACAAGCATAGGTGGGAGTTTAAGACCAGGAGTTTGTCTTTCGTGTGTGTGTGTGTGTGTGTGTCCACTTTATACTTTACTTAGCTCCCATTTGGACCTAACTCGGTTGATGTGTTTAGAGACCTTTTTTGCGTGGATGGCTTTGCTCTACCTGTAAATGGTGTTTTCAAGTGTATGTACCTGTCCTATTGTAAGTAGTACTCCTTTGTTTGTCCCCTTCACTACATGTGGATTCTCTCTAACCTAGAACTAAACGTCTAAAAGCTGGTTCACATTCACTCGAGCTCTTTCCGTGTTGTTATTAAATCCTTTATATCGATGTGCTCTTGGCTCCTGTTAACATAACAAAATCCTCTTTAAATGTTACGGCTTTAACCTAGACTGTGTTGCTGCATTGTACATTACTGCATTTCTTATTCTTATTATTTCAACAGGTTTAGTGTGTGTATAACGGTTTAGGCTTCCGTAATGCAGTCGTTAAACGGCACGCACCGGTGCAGGCAGCATATGGCACCTGCCCCAGAAATGGTTCGTCTTCCAATCCTTACTCAGTATTTTATATACGAAGCTCCCCGCTCCCATCACGTCTCTGCTATCCTCGCCTCTCTCTGAACACGAAATCAGACTTTAAACGGAATTTAAGCAGACGGACCGACGACGGCACAAAACAGAATTGCAAACCGAGTGGAGAGGTTAACGCATGGTTAATGTCGGTTGAGCGTACACGCAAGCCCTTGGAACCGCACTCCCTGCCGCTCCCGTCGTTTCGCAGACTATTTTCAAGGAACGCCAAATGCCGAATATCAGACAGGCCTCCTCTAATGAATAATGCTCTTTAATGTTAATGCTCGCTGTGATCAGATTCCTTTTTATCTGTAGGAGTCAGCCTACACATTATAAGAGAACAAGTCAAGCAACTCTAAGACAAATATTATTTCACTAGGGCCTGAATAATTCACCGTAGCGGCACCGTGCGAGAATGATCACGGTTCTTGAGGCATCACGGACGCCTTCTTAACACAAAGCGCAACTCTGTAACACTGTAACTCTTAATATGACACATTTGATTACGAACTTCATTGAGGATTCTTTCAGAGAACCTAGACCTCAACTCTATCAGACACCTTGAAAATGTCCGGGGATGCCGTACGTCAGCCAGGGCTTATTGTCTGACATTGCAAAAAGGTCGGGTACAACTCCATACTAATACCCATGTTTCGGATGAATTCTTTGGGTGTCCACAAACTTTTAGTACATCTGAGCCATTGTGTGTCGCCTGAAGGAAATTTCAGAGTCACCTTGGCGGTGTTTGCTTGAGGTAGGTCCTAATTCACTTTGCATTTTTAATTGGATTACCAAGGGGAATGAATCATGGATAAGGAGGATTACTAGAGAGTCTTGTAATTGTCAAATTTGTATACATGGCACTTTTTAGAAATTATCTCAACAGCCCCAATGAGCATCAGGAAAAACTCACCTTGGGAGGCTGTGTGTGTGTGTGTGTGTGTGTGTGTCTAACGTTTATAAAACGTTATATATCACATTACCATGATTTCTTCTGGCAATCAGGACTTTTCACACGGGTTCACTTATACTACTTTTCTGTCATTCAGACGTGAATTAGATGTATATGAGACAGTTTTATTTCCTATTTTAACCTATTTTAACAACTACAATGTTTATAAACTAGCAAGGTATATCGATGATATTACAGAAAGCAACAGGATGCCTTAAGTTACAGTGATATCATCACGGCTAAAGGATATGATTGGGCTCAAAGGTCAGCGGAGCTACTGAAATCCCCTTTACACATGATACCTTTATCTCTCTTGTTGCTCATTGCTTGTATAAAACTATTAAAAACGTCAGTGTTTAACAGATACAGTTACTAACACAATACAAGTCAGAACAAATCATTTATCCACAATGTACTAGAGTCCCTACCTGCTCTGTCCATGGAAGGTAGTGTGCTGCTCAGTGCGGGTTCATTCTCACAGAAGTCTGCCTCCTACTGGTGGCTGGTTGCGAGTTGTATGAAGGTGTCCGGGAAGGCTACCCCAGCGTGTGTGGGTGGGGTGGCGGCGGTGCGCATGGCAGGGAGCGCAGAGAAAATGAAAAAAGAAATGAAAAAAACACGAAATAAATGTGTGCTCATAAACATACTGTACAAACACAAATACAAACGTAAGTGTAAACCTGCTGTATTATGCAAAGGCCAACATATATAATTTATGCTTCAGTGTCTTTATTAAAATACAATCAGAAAATGCAGGAAAGTTCTATGCAGTATTTAGAATAACAGACACAAACAGCTTCTATAGGCTACAATGGTAAATATTTACACTTCACCAGGATGCCAAGTTCTACAGTCCGAAGAAGTTTGATCAGGAATGCGTTTTGGAAGGAAACAGGGTGTAAGGGCTAAGCTATGATATAAGTTTGGAGAAAGATTGGAATGAAGGTCATCAGAAAAGAGGATTACAGAGAGACGAATCCAAGTTTGGGTTCAATCATTAACAGTTTGCTAAAACAAAAAATTTAATTGTGGCCCAAGACTTTTGCAGGTACTGTATAAAAGAATGGGTTATGAACCAAAATAATGTAGTTAGTTTGCTTAGGGGTCTGTTTTGACCACCAGGGTGCAGCCCATGAAAGCATTCTTTATTGGGACAGAGAGCAAATGAAGCATGCTTACTGGTAAATCCTCTTTACAAAGCTGTACCTGCACAAAATCGATGAAGTGGCACATAATGAACTAGCATCTTTCCGAAATATGAACGCTCTAGCGTGTATGCTCAAAAGAAAACACAAAATTTAATTTAACCACATAAAATTTGAGCATGAAGCATGAGTGTTCATCATGAGACCAGCGGTCTACTGCTTATGTAACTTAATTGGTTTCCAGTGTATTTGCCGCCCCACCCCCCCCCAGTACATCTATTCTGCTGAGTTTAATCAGCAAACACTTTCAGTGGGGTAATTTATCCTGCTCTTTCAAAGTAACTCCTTGTACCAGGTTAAATGATAATGCAGAGATAACACTATACACTATGTGTAAAACTCCCTGTTGGTTCAATCCTCGAAATTGAGCTGTCAGTTGCACTCCTGCCTCCTGTAAATTAGCTCTACACCAGCGGTTGACACAGAGTGCAGTCGTTTTTTGTTTTGTTTTTTTATATTTGGACTCGGATTAGTTGTGTTGGCTTTGCAATTCCATCCTCCCAAGCTACGTGACAAACGGAAGGTCTAATTTTTTAAAAGAGCTCATTTTATCCATGGCCTGTGGTAGCCTAGTGGTTAAGGTACTGGACTATGGACCAGAAGGTCCAGGGTTCAAATCCCCCCTCTGCCACACTTGGGTCCCTGAGCGAGGCCCTTAACCCACAATTGCTTGAATTGTAAGACTGTATAAATTGTAAGTCGCTCTGGATAAGGGCGTTTGCTAAATGCCATAAATGTAAATCCATAACCATGCGGTCATACTCTTCTTAAAGGCAGGGTTCTTTCCTAATGCCTCCTCCTCCACAGCCTAAAGGATTGACTGTATTTATATTTACTGTAAAATATTCAGTATACAGTACTGTGCGAATAGGACACCATTATTAGTTGTTGTTTGAGTTTTTTATGAAATGTATATTCAATTTTTAATACTACATAAAAAGGTACTGTAGTTTATGGCTGTATTTTAACAAAGAGGCTCAGAAATAATTAGAATTTGTCATTAAAGCGTTGCTAAAATAATGCCAGGTCTAGTCTGATGGTTGGCACAAATTTAAATAGACGTACCTGGGTTTGGGAGGAGGTCTGGTAATACGCTAGCCCAACACAGTGGAAACCTGGGTCTGAGCTCGGTCCGGAGTCGCATCCAGGCACGACCGCCCATGTATGAAAGTAGGGAGACCAGTCAGAGACGCACTGGAATCCTTGTCTTCCTGACAAACAAAGGCAACGATAAAATGTGAAAAACAATGTTTTACATAAAACACATTGAATACAATATTACAGCTCTGGGAAAAAGGTTAAGAGTGCACTGTATGATCTGGTTTCTCTGGTTTTGCTGTTTGCTGTCTGGTTTTCCTGGGTTTTCCTCCCCGTGTCTGTGTGGGTTTACTCCGGGTACTCCGGTTTCCTCCCACAGTCAGACATACGTGTTAGGTTAATTGGTGTCTCTAAAGTGGCCCATAGTGTGTGACTGTGTGCGTGACCGCGATTGTGTGCCCAACGATGGATTGGTGCCCCATCTAGGGTTGTTCCTGCCCTTGCACCTAGAGTTGCCCGGTGGACACCGGCTGGCCCGCGACCCCGTGTGGATTAAGCAGAATATATAACAAAGCAGCACTAAAGGTTTTACTTATAAAAAAGATCAGAGATCAATATTTCAGTCCCAACTTTCATGTATCTTGTGCTTTAGGTCAGTAAATCAGATCTGGTTCAGGTGATCCTATTTAGTAGGTTATTAAATAGTATCAGGTGTGTCTGTGATGAAGTTTATCAGATACTGCAGTGGAATTACTGCCAAACATGCAAAGATGCTGTTTTTTTTTTTTTAATAACCGAGGTGGGTTCTTAATTTTTCCAAAGCTGTATATATATGTTCTTTAAAAAAAGTGAATCATATTGGGTTTATGCATATACTGCTCACAAAAAATGAGAGGATAGTTCATTCTGTGACTAGTATTACATTTTGTGAGGAGTATATTTTATTTTCATTATATTTATTTTATTTTCCAGAACTTTCTGCTGCCTGTAGTGCCTGGGAAATAAGTTTTCCTCTTGTTTTTTGTGTACTCGCTGAATTAAGCGCGATTATTTCTTTTACCAGACTCGTCCATCAAACACTGCGTTGAGCCTCGAGCCTCAACCTCCACCTCATACCGAGAAATCCCATTAATGACTCTGACTCTCTGCCAAGTCCAACCAGGCTGAACTGACATTTTAGCTTTCTCGTAATTCCACAGCATCGGGGGGTTGAGGTTCTCACATGGAGGAGAAGGAAAGAACAGATGGAACTTATTCAGGTGTAAAGAACGGAGGCTGGGAAAAAACAAAGTGGCCACAATGTTTTAGAGGCCAACTAATAAAGTTAGCGTAGCTACATTGTTTCTCGAATATGCTCACACTTCTGTCCTACAGATCAAGCTCCGAAACTATTCACTATGGCCCCGGATATACACTTTAAACATTATATCTAACATTATATAGGCTAGCTAACATTAAAGTCTTTGTTTTCGTTTTTTAAAAGTAAACTGAACTCAGGGCAGGGCGCAGGTCTCTCTCAGGTGTTTGTGCGCGTGGCACAATTAAGGCCAGACTTTTTTAATTGCTTGTTCCTCGAATGTCCCTACTTAAGAATCTACTGAGGAGGGAGGAAAAAAAATTACATTTTCATTTTTGAATTAATTTCAATTTCTCGAGGACTATGTGGAATCAATACAAGGAAGGAGGAATAAATTATTTTTTTTAAATTATTTTAAGATAACATTTATTTAATCTACAATTAAATTAAAGTGAATCTGGAAAAAAATTCAATGTACAGAACAATACTGTTGGCTCTCCACCGGAGGGCGGAAAAAGCTAAAATAAAAATTAAAAATAAGAATCTTTTTGAATTTCAACCAATAGTACTGCGCCAGATCCGCGAATTAATCAATAAAAAACTCTGGCCCAATAAATAATAATTCGATTTATTATTGCCAACTTAGCGACTTTTTTTAAGTGACTAGCGACAAATCTAGCGACTTTTTCTGGTGTTGTTGGAGACATTTGAAGACTCGGACGTGAACGCACACATCGTTCTCAATGAGCCCCTCCCCGGTCCCAAACAGTGTTACAAGGTGAGAAATGTAGGATTATCGTACCAGAGACATAAAATTATCGTACACCAGTCGTGACCACAATTTTCAGCACTTCTTCCTCACTCGTGGGGCAGGTGCAGCAGACTATTTGGACTATTCTTTTAGATAAGCACAATTGGCTGGAATTTTCTAATTGTTTCCGGAAACAGATGCCTTCAGTGTTCACAAAAAACGCTGACAGACACTTGCGGAATGGTCGCTTCACGAAATGGTCACATTATTGCATAGTTGGCTTTGTTTTGGGATTATTGATCGTACAGAGGGCAAAACTATCGTACAAACACGATAATTATCATACACCTGGCAACACTGGTCCCAAAGTAGTACAGTATTTGCAATCAGAGCAGGAGATCCACACCACTCCGCTTCTGGAAATGAATGAATTGCGCATGCTCAAAGCCAAACCCGTCGCTGATCTCACCCTGGCTTTCAGAGCGAGATGAAAATGTTTCTTCAGTATAATGTAATAAAACAAGTATCTCTGCCAGTGTCTCTTTTCAGGTCACTTTGCCGGTCCCAAGCCTGGATAAAAGAAGACGGTTCCACCCCACAGAACAGTTTTTTTTATTAAATGTAATATTTTCAAATTGAACAATACAGGACAAAATTGATTTATATAACGTGGGTCTGTCATGTTAATTGAGCCTATTGATGGCCTAGTTCAATGATAAAAATCAATACACGAAGGTTCACTTGTAGTTCTAAACATGTTTAGGATGTTTTTTACTCACTTTTTGTTTCTCCCACGGTTACTCCTCTTACACACAAATAGACTCTCATGCAAATTAGGCCATGACGTCATTTGGCGACTTCTAGCGACTTTCCTTACTAAGGATTTGGCAACAGTGATTCGATTCAGGCTCTTTTCGGTGAGTCGACTCTTTCGGCTTCGGCTTCGGCTTAATTTTTCTAACGTTTTTATAATTCGGCCAAGTTTAGGCTTACCTGTTTTTAGTACGTGTTCATATATAACACCTTAACTCAATAAACGCGTTGCAAACCTTATCATTTGCACAACATAATAATTACACTTTATTCGGTATATAAAGAGTACACGTAAAAACGTGGCCTGTATTAAACTTGTGTTTATACCAAACGCTGTAATGTTTTGCCTCAAATACTGAACAGATGTCGTGCACGCGGACCTTGTACATAAATTACACACAATGTCACAACATTTGTGTGTTTGTACAATAACAGCTACTTGTTTATTGTCATCTCGGAGTACTTCTAATACTACTATTATCTAACTAGTACTCGGTAATACAACTGCTCTAGACTTACCATTTATCTTCAGGGGAAGAAGTGTTAAAAATCCCCGCCACGCTTCCTCTTGAACACTGCAAACGAAAGAGGACTGTAATAAAATATAAAACAACCTGCACTTTTAACAAAGACTATAAACGTTATTTGTTATTTAGAAGCACACCTTATCCTTACCAAAATAAAGTATACTTAAAGTTAATTTTGTTAAGTAAACTCAAAGTATATTTCCCAAGTATACTTTACGTAGTAAGTATACTAATACCAATGTACTAGTAGTTATAATTAGGACTATGCGTTCAGTGAAAGCTTTCATACCGTCTACTACACGCATTTTTACAAGAACAAACACTTTAATTAGATTTATTTTTAAGCTTCTTAAGAAATATAACATAAAGACACTAACGCTAGTTGAATAATTTACCGTTTGTGTTCGCTGCCAGAACGTGTGGCTAGCTAACTGTCCAGGTATCCTAGCCACCGTACTTAATCTTAAATCCGACTGTTTGTTTAGCTCGCAAAGCGCACCGTTTCCCCCCAAAAAATGGTTCTACTTTGTATATTTTCTGACACCAACAACCCCAAAATATTATTTATTTCCACAATTACTTTTGGAATTAGTTGTTGGATTTTTAGAGATGCTGGGTTTTTTGTGTGTGAAACACTTTAACCAGTACAAAACATTTCAGCGGTGGAAGTTTCTACATGTTATCAGATGTAGTTCATTCAAAGTGAACTTAATTAAGTTCTTTTAGTGTTCACACTGGAAGCAAACTTTACTTAAAGAGGACTTCCTGTTCTGGCCCTCTTCAGTACTGATGGATCTCACACCACTTGTTCACGCCTTGACTCTTGTAGTCACCGGGTGTTTCCTATTATGAACCATTTTACACCTTAATCTCTGTTCGGCTTAAAACCTTCTTTTTCGCTTTCTCAGAAAACAAAACACAAACAAAAGCAAACTATTGACTCTTAAAATGTAACTTTAATAAGTTAAAAAGAGCTCCTAGGAGCTTAATGTGATGTTCCTGTGGCCACAAAGCACCTCATGTCACAGTTGCTTGTGTACGCTTTTATTTCTTTCTTTGTTGTTTTTTGTTTCCTTGCACCGATTCTGGCTGGTACGACCGGCTGAGACGCATGAGAACGCCGGTACGACCCGAGAACGTGGAAGAGACGACACACTACGTTTTCTGAACGTTTTATTTAACTTCAAGACAAAAGAAAAACAACTGAAGAGCTGACACTTTATTTGAGATGATACATACTTCGATATTAGACGACACCTTGGCTGGAAAGTATACAGTTTTATCCTAATGCTCTCCAGAAGAAAGAAAAAAAAACACAAAATAAAACACACCAGACGAGTGCCTCTCAATGCAAGCTGAACAGAACCCAAGACTCCCCAGACAGAGTCAGGGATCGTCATTCATCAGGACAAATCATTTGTGCACTGCATATATCAATAAGAATGGAAAAAGAAGAAGAAAAAAAAAACGTTACAAATACTGTCCTTGAACTTGAGCTTGATCTCCAGGAAAACAAACGTCTACAAACGTGCATAGTGGTGCCTTGATTTTCATGTCTAATTCCAAAAATGCTATTACACAGGGGTCGCTGGGTTGGAGGAAATCCGAGAAATAGTCATCACAACATTTATTTAAGGCAAATTAGCAAAAAAAAAACAAGACACTGTAAGTGGAAGCTTGGTTATAAATGGGTATTACGCTGCACAACAACACTGTATATTTGCATAACTGAAGTAAGGCATCATTACGTACCCTGAATCAAGTCTCGTGAACGTGAGTAATGATATTACCACGAGAAAAAAAATGAATAATAACGTTTTGATTTCTTATTTTGGCTCACAACATCTGGTTAATCAATGCAACACTAGGCCTGTACAGTACAATATTGTGTGTGTTTAAACTGACATTGAAACATATACGGTTGTTTATTACAGAAGTACACCATGGGCTGGACGTCAACGGACCATTTTTAGTCAACGGATTTATTCATTACCACGAGACGAGTGTCTTGTCGGTTGCCAAAATCTAACCCAGCGTGAGACCAACGGAGTCGCCCTCTCCCAAACTACAAGAACTGCTCCCCTTTGTCTGGCGGAGAACTTTTAACGTTTGCTCTGCAATTTAAGAGAAGAGAACAGGTTTAAGTACGCTTGCAGTTCAAACGCGGCAGCGTCCACGAGTTTTGCAAGCGTTTAAGCACAGGCAAGCAGACGGAGATTACTGGAGGACGACGCGACGGCCCACGCCGTACAGACGCCGGACACTGATTTTAGGCAACCACAACACAGAGAGTCCAGATATGGGACGAACGTAGAAGCAGTGGAGAGGAGGGGAGGGACAGAAAACAGAGAGTGAAACTTGACCAGTCCTCGAACAAAGGCAGGGAGGTTTGGTCAGTCAGGGAAACTAGTCTCACTCAACAACTCAGCCCTGAATTAGAGGAGAGAAGAAGACAGGCGGAGAAAGAACACCATTAGAGCAAAACACACAGAACACAAGAACCAACTCGTCAACTGGGGGGGTCAGTGTGATTAGAAGCACACACGGAAGGGTTAGGGCACACGTTCAGACGGAACACACGATATAAAGGTTCGGACATCGTGGGGGTCTATGTTCAAAGAAAAAACAGGTGGTGCAAAGTGTCAAAGTGATTCGGTTAAAGAAAGTTGAGAAAAATGAGTCGGACTGGTTCCCATGTTGCTCGAGGTTTAGCTTTCTAGTCATACTTAGAGCTTAAGGCCAGACTTTTTTAATTGCTTGTTCCTCGGATGTCCCTACTTAAGAATCTACTGAGCAGGGAGGAAAAAAAATTAAAATAAATCTTTATTTTTCAGCACTTTTCAATTTCTCGAGGACTGTGTGGAATCAATAAGAAAAAAAAACTATTTTAAAATAAGACTTATTTAACCTACAATAAATTAAAGTGAATCTGGAAAAAAATTAAATGAACAGAAGAAAACGGTTGGCTCTCCATTGGAGGGCGGAAAAATAAAAAAAATAAAATGTAATATTTTTTTAGAATTTCAACCATTGGTGTTGCGGCGGATTAGAGAAATACGAAAAAAAACATTTTATTCTTCAGATATGATCGTCGGCAGATCCGCAAAACAAGCAATAAAAAAAGTCTGGCCTGATGGTTAAAAAAAACTTTACTCATTCTTCACAACTCTATCAATGTTACAGCCCTGGGAAAACTGAAGAGACCCCCGATCTGTACGGGTAAGGTAGCCGTTTTACTGCAGTACCTGCTGAATTCTAGCATCTGATCTAATCTAACTTAATGACCTACTGATTAGGATCACTTGAACCAAATCTGACTAACTGACCTAAAGCACAAGACCTATGAACACTGCAAACTGTGGTAGCCCAGCTGTTAAGTTACTGTACTCTGGACCTGATGGTCCAAGGTTAAAATCCCACCTCTGTCAAGCAGGCACAGTTGGGTCCTAAAGCAAGGCCCTTAACCCATGATTGTTTGAATTGTATGAGTTGTAAGTCGCTCTGGATAAGGGCGTCTGATAAATGCCTTAAATGTAAATACATTCATATTCATTTATTCTTTATCTTCTGCTTAATCCACATGGGGCCGCAGGCCAGTCGGTGCCCACCCGGCAACTCTAAGCGCAAGGGCAGGGACAACCCTAGACGTGCACACATACATTCATGCACGCAGTCATACACTAAAGGCCACTTTAGAGACACCAATCAACCCAACACTCATGTTTTTGAACTGTGGGAGGAAACTTTAGTACCTGGAGTAAACCCACTCATACACAGGGAGGACCCAGACTACTGCACTCTGGGATTGAACCCGGGGCCTTCTCGCTGTGAAGCAGCAGTGCTGCCCTGATTGAAATAATGATTTGTGAATTTTCCCAGGTTAAATTCAGCTAAATGAATATAAACTTGTTTCCTTTGTATTCTTATCAGCATCATTTAGACCAGTTGTCATTTCCAGTGAGAACTCTTCCTCTCGTCGCTCGACATCATTATTTTTATTTCAAATTTGTCTTTGATTTATAGATCAAAACGGCTCCATTTTACTCAAACCCATACAGTACCTACCAATAGTGAAAGCAGAAATACAGACATTCTGCAGTGCTCTCTTGAGGTTTTTTTCCCAGAGCTGTATTTATTTATAGGGAAGTCGTTCTAAACAGTCACCCAAAAATACCAGGTGCTGCAACAACACCAATACCTAAAACATACATTAACACACCCACTTTTTATAATATATTGCATATTTAACACGATGTAAGCTGGTTTTGTAATGCACAACGTTCTCCTGGAGTTAAATCACCTGACAAGGTATAGAGTGCTACTGTGATCACTGGGACTCTTTATAGTGCAAAAAACTGAACACTATTCAAAAAGAAAAAATACAAAACCACATATAGCTCTTGTCACTGAAGCACTCTTATACAATTTAGCTCAAGCAATACTGTAGTAATAATGAGATTCCACATTAAACCCTTGGCTGTGCCACACTGTTTAATGTCCCTATGATTTTTGTACTGTAAAACTTTAAAAACTACTTTATAAAATGCCCCAAGTTTACACTGAAAAAGTTTTGAATGATTGGTCATAGAGATCGTTTCTATATCAAATCTGTCGTTCTTATGCATACTGCTTGTTTTGATTTCTCTCTTATCAGCTAGACCCATTGGAGTAACTTTTGGAGTCGTTACCGCTGCGTTATTATATCTATTGTTTAAATTCTCGCATTTTCAAACAGACCAAATGACTATGAATGAAGCAGGCTAGCTAATATATTTCCTTTACCTATAATACACTCCGACTGTTGCAGCATGTGACGTTTTTGGACTTAGTGATCATAATTAAACGACGGAGCACATGGGTATAACCATGCATGTCACTGACCCATATGTGCACACACTACTTACAAAAATTAGGGGGATTATTTATTAACAGGACTTGAAATTAACACCATTCGCCTCTCCAATTTAACCACGTCATTAGGCTACATCATTGCCTTTATACACCCTTTTTGTGTGGGGGGTTTGGGGTGTGTTGTAATAATAATCTGATAATCTGAGCTGTTTAATGAATAACTGTGTACAGTAGCACAGTAAAACAGCAACGTTGTAATAACCCTCTGTACAGTGTCAGTAAAATAAGTCCACAAATGAACCAGTTAATTTCAAGCCCTGGAGTTTTAATGAAATACATGAGTTGAAATAAAGGAATCTGCATTTTGGAGACCAGAGTTCAGCATTTCATTTATCTACCAACATATAACGATATGTAATATATCATTCGTTTGCTAAATATTAAACATCAGACTGATGAAATGTATCCATAATATATCCATCCATCTACTGCTTAATCCGGAAACACGGGATCGCAAGCCAGCCGGTGCCCACCAAGCAACTCTGGGTGCAAGGGCAGGAACAACCCTAGACGGGGCACCAATCTATCATAGTGTCACATTAGGGACACCAATGAACCTAACACGCATGTTTGGACTGTGGGAGGAAACCGGAGTACCCAGAGTAAACCCATGCAGACATTGGGGAGGACTCCACACAGAAAGGATCCAGGCTCATTTTATTATTACATGATCCATTACTGCATTACTTGTCATCTAGCGTGCCAAGTAGAGAACAATACATGTATAATTACTGTTTGCATAATGGTAATTAACACTGCTCAGAAGTACAGAAACAGGACACGCCTCGGTGCAGAGGCACGAGCCACAGGCGGACAGTGAAATGCTCCTAACATCTGGTCTCCTTAATGGAGTGTTAATGCAAGCACGGCGGTCTGAGAATAAACAGAGCTCCAAAAAGGGAAAAGGGAAAAGGCACAGGTTTCTCCCCATTTATTAGGTCTCGACCTAATTCCAGAGCTCTGACTCTGAGCCTGATCTACATTCTGGCCCTGCTTTACTATCAGTGGTGTGTGTGTAAAAAACGACCTGCTCCTGGGTCGTCTGTAGAAGTGAAGGGCAGACACTAAACTAAAGTACTGAACCTCAACAATTTGCATCATGTGTTCTCTCTGCAAGCCGGGTTTTTACTACGCAAAATTATCTCTGTTTAAGAAATGTATTAGTCCAACATTCAAAAGGGATACAAAGCCGTCGTTCTTATTCGTTGCTTATTTTTTCAATTTAATTCCGGTTTAATCTTAAAGAAAAAACTAGGGGTCTTGCAAAGGATTAATAAGAGCCAAGAAAGACACAAGAATAAACATACGGCATTTTCTGTTTTTTTTACAGGCTTTTGTTTGTTAACCGTTTTAATTGAATATATTTGAAATGTCTAAGACTAAAATCAAAGTTTTCGACTTTGCTCCACTCTCATCTCAACCATTGCATGTAGCGACTATTAATACTGAAAATTTATTTATAAATATATATATATATATATATATATATATATATACAGAGAGAGAGAGAGAGCGATACTCTTTGTGAAAAGTCCATAACGCAACACACAACATGTCCTGTCACTTTTGACTCATTCTGTATATACATAACATAAGTTATATGTGCTAAAAGTTGTTGACTTTACTTCACTCTCATTTCAACAATTGCATGTAGCGACTATTAATACTGATATATATATATATATATATATATATATATATATATATATAAGCAGAGCGAGAGAGAGAGAGATAGA
>JAVSBV010000074.1:2950355-2960599 GCA_033117975.1 Parotocinclus spilosoma | reverse complement strand
CTGTCGCCCTAGGCTTGCTCAATTTGGGATTGGCCTTTTAAGATCATATAAGACTGTAAAGCTGCTTTGAGACAATGGTCCGTTCTAAAAAGCGCTATAGAAATCAGTTTTTAATTGAATTCAACTGAATAACGCATTAAAGCCTGTTATTTTAGCCTATTGATGGCAATCATAAATAAGAATCAATACAAGAATTTTTATTTGTAGTTCTAAACATATTTAGGGTGTTTTTTACTTAACCCCACGGTTATTCCTGTCTTAAACACAAATGGGCCCTTATGCAAATTAGACCATGACGATATTAAGCGAGTTATAGAGACTTTCCTTCCTCACTACAGTGGCTGTGGGACAGGTGTTGTTACGTATAAAGACGCTAAAGGGACTCTGTACGTTAACCTGGTGTGATTTCTCACTCACCTTCATGTCACCTTCTCTCCCTGCACTATCAGTATCATCTCTCAATTAGGTTTAAACAATAAAACAAAGTAAAAACATTAAATGTGACCACAGTTATTCGCTGTGTGAATGTGTGACTAATTAACGTTCCGGGTAACTTAGCTAACCATCTAACGTTAATGACCCGTTTTCATAAACCAAAAGTTTATTTATACTTTAAATAAGTTTATGACTCCTTTTAGAGCAATATAATTTATTTCCACCATTACAGTTCAAGCTAAAATTGTATGATATTGCTGTTACCTTTCCAAGTGTGGAGCAGTTACGGACACGCGATGTGTCGGTGGTATGGCGTGCTGAGAGGTTGCCAGATCCCGTATAAACATCAACATAAGCATATAGCCGAAAGCAGCGAAATTGCCATATCGTTTACACACAACCTGGCAACCGTGAAACGCTTACGGATCCTAACTAAACAGACTTAAGTTTATTTAACTATATTTTTACATCATTATAATCTTATAATATATAACTGAAAATTCATGCAATACATTTACATTTTTTTTACATTTTAAACGTATCGTTTTAAATGATCAATCGTACCAACTCCAAAAATAGACAGTACACCCCAGAGCTGGATTATCCATCCATGTCTGTAGGTTAAGCGAAGAAATTGGTTGGCCATGACAAAGCACTAAGCAAATTTTTGTGTTTACGCTTTATGAATATTCAGAAACTCCTCCATGAGAACAAATCTGGACATACTAATCCAAAACCGGGACTTTGGTAGCCTAGGTACTGGACTCAGGACCAGAATGTCCAGGGTTTTAATCCCACGTCTGCCAAGCTGCCACAGTTGGGTCCTTGAGCAAGGTCCTTAACCCACAACTGCTTGGATTGTAAGATTGTATCAGTTCTGACATGATATTTAGTACCCACGATAATCACCGGTCCCACATGGTGTTCTGATGACCAACAAACACACCCTTAAATCAGGATTGATCACTCACTTGGCGTTAGCAGGTGTGTTCGGGTCGAAAAAGTGGTAGGAGACCTGCGTGGCATACCAGGACACGGACACCAGCGTGCAGAGCCCTAGCAGAAAGACAGAAATGAGCAGGGGCGCAGATATCCAGACGCATCCTGTTTACAGCTATGTGTCATCGAGGCCGTAAGCTAGCGCTGACAATCATGATCTCAGATGAACCGTAATTAGGACACTTGTTTACCAGCTAGACTCATTTCCTGACTTACGTTGCAAAGCGGCTGCTCAAAAAGCGTGAGCAATTATCAGAACGTCTGCTAATTAGCATGATTCACCAAGAAAACAGCGAAAAAAATCTTCTGTTTGCCGTACGGATCCGTGGATGTTACCTGCGAGTAGGAAGAGTCCGCCTCCAGCCATGGCAATCTTGGTTTTGGTGGCGGGGTTGTTGTCGCCGACCCTGGTGCACTTCATGCCCACCACGCTCACGATGATGCCAATGAAGCCCATCAGCACGGATATGACCATCAGGGCTCGGCAGGTCTGGATGTGGACTGGGCAGATTTTTGGGAACAGTTACAATTAAAGTTACAAATAAAGCCTAAGGTGTGTGTTGCAGAATACATGTAGATGTTTGAGTTAGGTGGCTCGGAGCCGTAGCTAACCACTGATGAAACCAAATGACTCTTTCAAGCTCTAGGATAAAAAAATGTGTTTCAGAAAAATGAAAAATGTAATGTCTCGCTAGTTTCTCCTAGGCAATGAGGGGATCGAATGGAAAGAGAGCTGATACTTGGGCGTAAGTCTCCTGCTGCTCAAATGTGTGTCCTGAGATAAAGAACTCAGCAGTCTCACACGTCTCCCTTTGAGTTCTCGATAGATTTGCCAAAGTGACTCTTAACTAAAGATCTCAGTGTCTCAATATGACCTCAATCATTTATCTTCCAAAGCCTTCACGTAGATCTGGGTCCATTTATTTACCTTAATACCTGAACATCTATGAAGGTTGTGCTCAAATTTGATGTTATGACGGTATCTTTGTGTGTTGGGCTGGTACGAGTGGCTTAGGACTAAAAATATCCAGCCAGCAGCATCCTGTGAGCACTGGTGACAGATTAGAGGATGACCATCACATACTGATAAGCTACTGCCTCTGACTTTATATCTGCAAGATGGTCCAACTAGGTAGGTATGACTAATATAGACAGTTTTCTGAGGGCAATTGTGTTCCAGCAACATTGTGGTGTCTGAGCCACCCGTACCAGAACAACACCCTAACAGCGCCACACAACAAATCAGACTTGTTTTTGTTTTTCAATTTAAGCCACGCTTATTTCTAAGTTCTAGTTCTTTGAGATGAATCATCTCAAAAACGAGAGCATGCATTTTTTTGGAGGGTGAACTAGCCTTGGTCTGCACAGATCCCTGACCCAGAGCCAACACCAAACACCTAGCCAAGATGGCTGGACCTCAGCGGCTGATTGGTTGGAAGGTAGGTCAATGTTATACAGCCGAACCTCGGAATTTGAACTTAATTGATTCTGGGAGGCAAATTCAGGGGCAAAGCAATTTTTAGAATGGACCGTTCCATGACTGAAGCGTTGGAAATCGAAAGTTTCGCCGTAGTTGCTAAACCAGAGTCGGCTCCATGTGGCAAGAACGCATTTTGGAAAACTCCTGCATAGTCTAGAGCAGTGATTGCTTTCAAACATAATTCCTGTTTTTAAATCAGCATGAAAACATGCATCACTTTGGCCGTCTCTGTTTCTCTGCTTTCTGTTTCTCTGTCTACAACTGGAAAATTCCTGTCGAGCTCAAACACTGAACACCGTAGGAGGCCCGTTTCTCCGTGATTGGATTAGTGTGACTTTTCCACAAAGGACAATTGTCCGCCGGTCTGATGGTCCTTTTGTATGGGGCAGATGCATATAACATGTTAGTTCAGCTCGTGACAATAGATCCATTGTCCGATAAGGATCCTACACAGCCACTCTCCATGCCTTTCCCCAGGCGATTGTTCAGCTTCATCACCTTCCTGGATGTAAATCCAATGGCAGCCCAGAAAACAACAAAGTGGCCTCAGATATTTAACGAAACCAATAAAACACATATCAAAGCTAAAAAGCCATAACAGCTTATTTCAAAGGGCCCCTTTGAAACATGATTCCAGCAGTGTATACAAGAGAAAGTGTTTTCTTTTTTACATTTTTGTCCGCTTTTATGCTTTTTTCTCGCTTCATGTCTCGATTTGTATTGAAGGAGAGCGGATTGACCCAGCAGGGTGTTCCTTTGATCCCCCTGGTCCCGTTTGAATAGGAGTAGTTCGAGTCAGGCCGAGGAGAAGGGCGGAGGTTGCCCCCCCATCAACCCAGCTTGGCAGTGCCTGGCACGAACAAAGAAAAGAGCAAAGAGCAGCCAGCGTGCGCTACGGCAGAGCGCCTACTTCAAGAGGATGCGTGTGTGGTTCGGGCATTGTCCGTTGTTCACCGGCTCGTGGGCTGCTCTGTACGTCACATCGAAAGTGTGTTTTTTTTGGTTTGATGTCACTGTCCGTCATTAGGTGTCGATTTATGTATAGTAGATTTGCTCGATAGTAGCTGCAACTAAATGATCAGGTTGTTCCTGAATTAAATAAAGCCCTTTTTCCAGATCTATACAGCGATTGCGCGCGGCGGCCCCGTCCCCAATGCCAGCCCGAGGTCAGCTGACAGCACGCATAATACCAGTCGTTGAAGAAAGGACACTAGAACTGCAAACGAGAGACGCTAAACAAAGCAGGTCTGTAGGAGACTGTCTGTACATACACATAAGTTAAAACATTGAAGACACTATGCACTCAGATGACCTAAGAATGAACCAACAATGGCTCTAGCAGAGACAGGGACAGTGGAATTAGATGGTCCCATCACTCTTTGGCGACTCAATGACTTGTACAGTACTGTACTCACAGTGCATCCTGTAAATTAAGCTCCTCTAAAGCAACAGTCTGACTCCAGTCACAGATCAGTGTCAAAACACTTAACTGTGCAAAAGTATTAGGCCACCATTAGATGTAACACCCTGTCAATCACTGGATTCGTCAATCCATAATCCTCTGTTCTACAGATCTTTGTGAGCTTTTATCGTATCTTAAACCTCTCTTGAAGCCTATATTGGCCTCTGCCCTTCGAAAAATCATTCCTGACCAAGCTTCTTCAGACTATGCAAGGATCCTTTCCTGTATTTTCTGGTTAAATTCTAATAAAGAGATTGTTCTTGAATCTGTTTGTAAAAAAAATCAATCTAATCTAGTGATGGCTTAAGACTTTGGCCAAGTACTTTGAATTCCCGATGTTTCACTCAATTAAATTCCTTTAAAGGTTCTTTAATCTAAAACGACAAACTAAAAATAATCACTGACCCAGTGCATGTAAATCTTCAGTTTACTCTTTTTTACAGCTGCATTTTATATCAATACAAACCTCATCAATTACTAGGAACATCGGTATAAAGTTGGTATATGCAAGTCAGTATATGCTGGTACTGGTTTATCTGGTGAGCTTGCACTATCTTGCTGGTAAAACATTGACCGGCGTTGCAGTGTCCAAACAGCAGCTGGATTTCAACTAATATACAGTGGTCTGTAAAAAGTAGCAAAAGTCTGAAGCCAGCATTAGATTAGATCTACTATTGTTTTAGATAAGGTGTGATGGCTGCATATAACGATCTCTCAGTCTCTTTATTAGAATGCAACCAGAAAACACAGGAAACGTCTATGCAGCGTTTAAAGAAATGAAAAACAGCATCTATGGGCTACAGTACTTACAGTAAATACTAGAGTATTTATGTGTACATTTGGTCAGTACAGACCGAAAAATGGTGGAATGGTGGCCTAATACTTTTGTGCAGTACTGGATAGCCACACTGCATATCGTTGTAAATGCCGGACAAGATCAATCAATGTGGCATAAATGAATCAATTATAAATACATAAATAAAAACTCCTCCGCTGTGGTTATGGAATGATCTTGTTTGACGTAACTGTTTTTTTTTTTCAGTAAACAGTGGGCTTGTCAACAGCGCTTTTTACATTGAAACGGCTGAAAAGATGTGCTAATCTAGTGTCTATTTTATCATAGGCAAAGAGACAATGCTCGGGTATTGTGTGGGGAAGCACAGTGAGCATTCTGAACATATCTTCGGTGTTTGCCTCAACAGTGGCCTTTTCTTCTTAAAACAACTGCCATTCATGCCGTCGGGACAATAAGCCACTTCTGTTACGGTGACGGGCCCAATCACACAAGCAAATCAGATCTGAGGGAGAAGCAAGCGACAAGCTAATCAGCTTTTACAAGCTATTTAGAGCAGCAGGTTGCTTAACCACGGCCTGAGGAGGGTGTGCCGGAATGAATTGCGGCAATTAACACAAGACAACATACGTGCGATCAGTAGAGTCGCTTCTAGGAAGGAAAAGGTAGCTGTGGATTTGTATCCTCCTGATTTTCAGCCCATGGGTTCTTCGCATCAGGTTTTCTGCAAGGTGTATCAGATCTACTGGCATCTGATCTGGTTCTGTTTTAACAGTACTGTTTTTCTGACCCTGATCTTCATTATAATCATTCTAATAATCCTAAGACTATCTTAACCTTTTCATCTTGTTCCCATTCCAAAAAAAAAAGGTTTCTTGTCTGCTTCCATTCGGAAAAGCGTTCCTGATCAGGTTTCTTCAGTGCGAAGAAGCTCACACTAAATACTGTTCAATAATAAATCTTCAAATTTTGGTATTTTCTGTTGCATCCAAAATAATGGGCTAAGAAATCATTTTATATGGTCATCTAATCTAATGGTGTCCTCAGACTTTTGCACAGTACTTCATATAATTGATCTAATGCTTTAGCAACCTACTCTTTATAACACTATGGCAACTATCCAACTGCTTACGGACAACTCTAGGCAAAGATGAAAAACACACACACCCACACACTCACACACATGCAAGAGCGTCATCGTACTTACTGTCGAGAGAGAGCAGCGAGTCAAAAATCTTGCACTGCACCTGTCCCGTACTCTGGGATGCGCAGGACATCCACAGGCCCTCGTACAGCCCCACAGCCATAATGATAGCGTCACCTGCATAGGACGACTGCTTCCACTGAGGGAGCACTGTGGTCGAGATGATGCCAATCCATCCGCCCAGAGCCAAGAAGTAGCCCAGGAGTTGGAATCCAGAGTTGGCCATGGCGCCGTTTGGTTGCTTTCAAAACGAGCTCGAGTTAGCGGTTCTAAATCAGGGCAGCGTTTGAGCAGTATACCTGTTCCTGGTGAAGGACTTTCCCATAAAGAAGCTCGAGTGCTTTTGTCTCTGCGTTTCCTAGCTCAGGAAGCGACACCAATCAAGGCACTTCACTAGGGGTTGGGGGCAAAGGAAATGGTTTCTTCCTCTCACCAACTTTCAGCTTCGCTTTGCACCGTCCTCTTGTCGCTTGGCATTGGGAGTTCGCTCATTAGAACCCGTGGCCGGCCATGCTCCTGTCCTTTCAGCTCTCAAAAAAAGTGCACCTCTCGCCAAGGCCCAGGGTTAAGCGTCAAGCTTGGGACCAGTGCTGCTTTGGAGACTGCATAGCTGTTCTTGTAACACTCCACTATGTCTGGACCGTGCGTCGGGACACAGTAGTAATAGGGAAGAAAAACAGAGGCAATACTTCAGACACAAAAGCAGCCCCTGACAGGCTGAGCACAGAAAGTGGGCGGAGGGTCAGGCCCAGCCCGATTGGCGAAGCTGCTTAAGAGGCAGGGATAGGAATGTGAGGTTCTGCTCGTTAAACTCATATGTCACTCCCAGAGCTGAACCCAACAATTAGGACCTGTACTGCAGGACCTTCCGTGATCCCATGGCTTGGTTCAGGACGAAGTCCGACTAAGGAAATGCTCGAATCAGAGTGCCAAGGTGTGAGCCCCAGAGTGCTTATTTGTATCTGCTCTTTCACCGACCTCAGGGAAGAAGCCCTCCTGTCCTGGAAACTCCCGGACAACGCACATTAATCAGCCACGAAACATGTCACCCTCATGAAAGGAAGTGCTGGCCTTAGACAAAACCTCCTGCACTTGCTGAAGATTTACCGGCTCCACTATGACAGCTCTAAGGAGCTCCATGGGAACCTTGCTCAATTTAAGCCTTGAGAGAGAGTGAGTGGCTCATCCAGTAAATAAACATGGTGCCATTTCGGTTAGGTTGGGTGTTAGGAAAGCGGAAAGCGATCTGATCCAATACAACCAGTTTTATCAAACGCTACACTGCAGCTACATAATGTATCCAGTTGAATTCCAAGTCCAAGTTCACAAAAAAAGCATGACGTCGTTTTCCCCCGGGGTCCCTGGTAGTGATGTTTTCATAGACATCGGGGTTAATTATGTAGATAGCAAACGTTTCCCCCCACTGGGGCCCTAAGAATCCAAGAAGTTCCACCCAGCCCATCCCAAACTGCCCACTCCACCCAATCCCTCTCTTCGTCCTGAGCAGGCTGTTTACATTATGTTACTCACCAAAGCGTGGTTCAGTTCGGACAAACCCTTTTTTCAAACGCCTCTCAGTCCCGATCTGTCCGGACAAATTAAAATACCACACAGCCAAGCTGGTGTGAGCGCTCACGAGTTTGCTATGGCCAGACAGAGTGCTACAGAGAAGCAGTAACAGTGTTTGATATACTCGTTTAATCCTGCGATTAAATGGGCTTACATGGGCATATATATTTGCCAGTTTAGCTAGTACCAGATGTACGCCTCCATTTTTACAATAATCTTTTAGCACTTTTATGCATTTCATCACTTCCACTCAGGTTTCTAACAACAGCTTGTAGTCCATCTGTTTCTCTTTACTCTGTTCTCTAATGGTTAGGATCCCCACAGGACCAGCACAGATCAGGTCCTGTTTGGGTGGTGGATCATTCTCAGTACTGCACTCACACCGACGTGGTGGTGGTGGTGGTGTGTTTGTGTGTGTTGTGCTAATACGATTGGCCAGACAGCAGTGCTGCTGGAGTTTTTCAGCACCACAGTGTCGCTGCTGGACTGAAAATAGCCCACAAGCCAAAAATGTCCAGCCATCAGTATCATGTGAAGGATTAAAAGATGACTAACTGTCACTTTAGATATAAGGTGGAGTAAACGCAGTGTTTCATTCTCCAGCTGCACTGCTGTGTGATCCACACTTACCAGTACAACACACCTGATCTGTGCTGGTCCTGACCATTAGAAAAAAAAAGTAAAAGAAAAAAAAAAAGTAATGAAACAGATGGACTAGGTCTGTGTTTATATAATTACAAAGCCAAAGTGAAGCTAATAACAAGGACAAGGATAAGGTTTCTTTTTTTTTTGTTTTGTTTTGTTTTTGCTGCAATGCCGAGGTGGATTATAATGAAAGCCCCCCTCCAATCAGAGCTCCAGAGGATTAGGTGTTTGCTAGGAAACTTTGCTGAAAAGGCCAGCTGGTCAAACTGAAGCTAATTAGTACTGAGGCATTCAAAGGAAGAGCTCATGTAAAGTAAAAAAAACTAGTTCTTGGAAGCCCAAAAGAAAAGGCATTTTGAGTTTTACCGTGTTACATTTCCTAGAGAAAAACATCACATGCTGTCAGAATTCGTCTCATTTGTTACACTTGGGAAATGTACCTATTGTTAAAATGGAATTAGGACAATCCATGTTTGGATATGTGACTAGCTCATTTGGTGTAACCATTGGAAACGTGCTCAGGTATAACCAATTGCCTTCTTCAAAACACCTCAGGGAATTCATTTCTAATACAGTAATACGATGCAAAATAATTCCCCAGGGTAGGCAAGACACTTTCAAAAGGTTGTCAAAAGCCACAAACTTAAAGCAGGTTATTGATAGCTGAAGCTACTGATAGGCAAGCGGCAGTAGAGTATTACTTCCAAGCCTTCATGGCTGAGATTGGTTGGTCTGTGCGTGTGGCAACAATCTCAGTCTCACAAATCGGCTTGTATTGCAAGTTAAATGGTCAGATAAGACCATAGCAAGTTCTGTGAAGCATGCCGGTGGCAGCATTATATTATAAAAACCAGGGAACTGGTCAGGATTTAAGGGAATGTGGATGTTGCCAAGTAAACCCAGTTTATAGACCTATGAATGAAAGCTATAGCAGACGGAAGATGGTCAGGTTTTTCACCTTGATAGCATGACAATAATCCTAACCCAGCATTAAAAGGAAGATGCCAAAGTGACCAAATGCAAATTCATATTTATTTATTTCTATAACACTTTTTACAACGGTGAATTGTCTCAAAGCAGATTTATAATCTTATATGATCTTAAAAGGTCAGTCACAAATTGAGCAAGCCTAGGGTGACAGTGGAAAGGAAAAACTCCCTGAATAAAGAAGGAAGAAACCTTGAAAGGATCAAAACTCAAAAAGCGACACATCGTCCATGGGTGGCCTAGATGTTAATTAAATAATTAAGTTGTAGTAATAGTAAAATTAAGTAAATAATACTTACTTTACTTAATAATAAAATTTTAATTAACAATAAAATTCAAAATAAATAATAAAAAGATTTAAGTTAACGAGTCCTCAGCTGTACGTTTTTGGAGGCACCTCGTCCCCTAATAACTAAGTTTTATTAACCACTAAGTTTTATGAATTTTATTTTACTTAATTTGATCTATCTATTTTGTTTTATAATTTAGTTTATTTATTTTATTAATAATTTAAATTGTATTATTAATTTGGTATTGATTTAAATTATTTACCTAATTTTGCTATAATTTAAAATACTTTTAAGTATTTATTAAATTAACATCTAGGCCACCCATGGAGGACGGGTCCCCTGTTGAGTCTTGGTCCTCCCAAGGTTTCTTCCTACCACTT
>JAVSBV010000074.1:2931163-2947422 GCA_033117975.1 Parotocinclus spilosoma | reverse complement strand
CAACTTGGGATTGGCCTTTTAGGACAGTGTAATATTGTGAAGCTGCTTTGAGACGATGCTACGTTGTAAAAAGCGCTCTATAAATAAAATTGAGTTAAGCTGAAGAGACTGAGAACGTTAGATAAAAAAAAAAAAACTACACAAAAATACCCCTGGTCAATATTACATTTTTAATAGTGTAATACCTTGTTATTAGATTTTGTTTGGGGAAACAAAAAAAAAACGAAAATGTAAGATGTTACATATACTGTTATTTTATTCTGATAATGACGCGTGTGTATGATGTGATTATGTAAGGTGTTCTGATGATTAATGATTAATAAAGTTTATTTAAAAAAAAACGCTACCCACATTCGCCATTGCCGGTCTATGTCCATTTTGTAAAAGACCGGGTAAGTACCAATAGACGGCGTTTAACCAATAGGAAGGCAGAACGCAGCTCTTCGGTAGGAGGAGAGTGAAGGCGGGGCTTATCCTGAACGACGTAGACTTGTCCAATCAGAGCGGAGAAAACGGCGCTCAGCGTTATGTTTCTGTCCAATCAGATCGCGCAGCGGTTAGCTCGGCTCCTTTCAGTTCTCAGGTTGAAGCGGCTTTTATTCACTCTTCCTCCTCGCGTCTCGCTGCGTCCTACCTCAAGTCTTTTCACATCAACTTTTCAGTTATTCTTTTCTTTTAAGACCTTTCGACTAAATATTAGCAACAATGGCAGATACCGCTGTAGACACGACCACTGCCACAGAGATTACCGCTAAGGTAAGTGGGAAGAAACGGTATACTTGGCAAAACGGCCGAAAACTCCGAGTAGCGTTAAGCGTTATTGGGATGGATGGGTGAACCGGGGTGTTCGGTTAACAAAAGAAATGGATTCGTGTGAGATACAATTAGTTTGCCCGCTCTAAAAATGGGTCTTACTGAAAGGCTTCCTGGTGTGATGCGGTTGTGTGGAGGGCATCACTAAAAACCGTTTCATCCTTCTAATAATTCGGTTTAAGTTACCTGAGGATTTGTTGAGCATCGCGGTTCTTAGCCTTTGTCGCCGTTTTTTGTTCGCATTTCCATTTTATGTCCATAAACGTTAGGAAAACCTTCGTGGCTTCGCGTAATTTGCCATTAAACTCAGCGTTGGCTGTATAAATGCGACCGTTACAGAGATGCGACCGTTACGTTTTGAATGTAAACATTCGCGTCAAGATTCGATTTTTTTACCATTTTCTTTTGAAGCGCTCAGTGAATGGGCGGGAAGCGCTTCTACGTGTGAGCGCGCTCAGCATTGTTCGCTATGGCCACGCGTTGCCCCTTTGTCTTCGATGCGGGCACGCGTTGCGCCCCTCGAGGGCGAGATGCCTTCCGAAAGGGGTGAATCCGTCCCTCCGGTGGCCTTTACGTCCGAACGAACGTGCACCTCTTTTTTTTAATTCGTCTTTTTTAAAATTAAGGTTGCTTTATTCGTAAAATCGTACCGAGTTCGATTCGGTCTCACGCGACTCGATTCGTTTGGGACTTGCTCTCGAACCAATGGGTTCATAAACCGTACGAGGCCCGGTTAAACGGTTTTACGGGGAGCAGAGGAAGATCAGAATGGCGTTTCGATTAAATACGTGTACGAATCACGGGAGCAGACGAAGGAGTCGATTCCCTATTGATAAGACTGGAGTTGCGGAATCGACTCAGTGCTCGATTCTCAGCGTTATCGAACGTATTCGCTGCGCTTCATAAAGGCT
Organism: Parotocinclus spilosoma; assembly: GCA_033117975.1. Taxonomy (NCBI): domain Eukaryota; kingdom Metazoa; phylum Chordata; class Actinopteri; order Siluriformes; family Loricariidae; genus Parotocinclus; species Parotocinclus spilosoma. Next base: position 2,945,698 of record JAVSBV010000074.1, on the reverse strand, counting down.
CCGAAAGATGTAACTGAACATTGGCGCCGTGTTTTCCCCTCTCTTGTTTCGTTTTGTTTAGATTACCTCAGCTTGGCTAGGCTTCTCGCCAATGTGTGTGTGTGTGTGTGTGTGTTCTGTGGTTATGAGTGCTGCCCAACGTGGGCAGAAAATGAGCTGTAGGAAAAACTTGAACTGCCGAAAAGTTGTGAAAGCCAACCTAAAGGGGATTTGCAACACATCTCTCTCTTTCTTGCACTCGCACAACTGATCGTGTTGCCCTGGCCTTTGTTTACAGGACCTGAAAGAGAAGAAGGAGGTTACAGAGGAGGCGCCGGAAGCCGCGAAGGAGAACGGCAAAGAAGATGCACCTGCCAACGGCACGGCGGTACGTATAGGGGGCTTCCCTGTGGGCTTTATGGCTTTTTGTGCCTGTACTGCGCTCACGGTGCAGGTGTTGGGTGGTCGCCCCATGCTGTGCTCTTTGTTTAGGTCGGGCGCTCACACAGATGTAGCTTTGGCCGCTTGCCCATTTCCAGAAGCCATCTGAAGTTAGCCGTGCCTTGCTCGCGCACACATAAATGTTTTACATCTGTAGGATTGGTCACGCCCACCGTTATCTCGTTCCGGATTTGCATCTCCAAACTCATGGCACGTCTCTTTCTCTCTCTCTCTCTCTCTTTAGACCAACGGATCTTCTCACGATGAAACCCACAAAGAGGAGAAGGAGTCTGAAGAGGGTGAGTCATTAGCATTCTACCAGCCAGTGTTAATGTCGTACCGGGTCGTCAGTAATTGAACTCAGAACTCGTTTGTGGAACAGCTGCAGAGGGGGAGGGTGCAGAGAAGGCCGCTGAAGAGGAAGCAGACGGGCAGGCAGCAAAACGTCCTGCTGAGGACGAGCAGGAGGAGGTGGGTTACTGAGAAATGACATCATGTTCAACAGCCTATTTAAGGGATGCACCGGAATGAGTATTTGCAGCCAAAACAGAACGAAAACTTTTTTTTTACGTAAAAGAAAAGTACTTTTCCTGCCTAAATTTAATAGCTTAATTTTTTTTACATTAAATGTCAAATGCTTTGAATATAAAGCTTTCATAAAATGTAATGTTTTATATATATATATATATGCGCAATATAGAATTTTGTGCCTGCATGTAAAATATAACTGCAAGACTAAGTGGAAGACTTAATAATGTAATTAATGTAATAATCTCTCAAGTGTTAAATATTTTTAGAATTCTTTACCCATTTCACATACGAATACCTTGACTCTTGCCAGTTTTAATCCATTAATAAATGACCAGTTCCCAGCTAAATATGCTAAACCACACATTTCCCATCATGTAAGCTCCTGTCCACATTTGATCTGTTCCTTTAAAAACGAGTCTTAAGGAACGATTCCACCGCTAGGGTTCGTACAGACACCATTAACGAAATCAAGAACTCCCTTTTTCCGTTTCATTAACCAGTCAGAGTTCTGCTGTCGCTCAGGGAGCTCCGAATAGCCAGCACCCTACATAGGAAATAAGGGCACTCACAAGGTAATGAGACGGACCCGATGAACACCCTGATCTCGTTTATTTAAAAAAAAAAAAAGAAGGCGCAAACGTGAGCAAAATGTCGAGCCCTACTTCCACAAAGCCGACACGTTTGGTGCCTTTCCAAACAGTTCCTTGCTCTTTGCTTGTTCCCGGTCGTTATAAATGGCGTTTTTCACAATTTCCGGTGCGTCCCTGATCACGATTCAGATTAAAGCAGGCGCTGACGGTCGTACCTCACCTCCCCAGGAGTCAGCCGACACCAAGAAGCAGAAGACGGAGGAGAACGGCGAGTCCACAGAGGCCGAGGCGACTGCCTGAAGCCCCGGCCGCGCCCCTCAGCAGCTCCGCGGTCACCCCGGCCTAGTAGAGTTTGTGCTTCTGTTTTAATTCTGTTCTATCCCCGCGAGATTCGCCGCCAACTCTGTCCCGTAACATTACGCCCCCCCCCCCCCCTTTTTTTGTGATGTTATTTATTGGTCTAGCAGCATCACATGGGTCTCGTCACTTCTGGTACCAAACATTCCTGTTTCCGTAAGCACGCATTCTACTACGTTTCTGACCAGCAAGCTCTCGCGCCGGCGTACCCCTTTCCTTCACGCACCGGCATCTTCATGGGTAACGATTCCGATTCACTTAAGACCAAAGATAAGGTTTTAAGCAGGGGGCTCATTATCAGGACGTTTTCATCTGTACCGTTTGTGCTGCTAGTTATCCCTTGCTTGGCCGTTTTAACACAACAGATGGCCTCTATTCATGGGTTCTGTTAGTAAGTGTAGTTGAGAAAGTTCTCTCTCTTTCTCGCGCTTCGGCTCGATTATGTTAGCTAACCCCTCTTAAACCTTACCGTTTTTGGTCTTTCGTTTCATATGCATTCCAGAAGGTTTATCCCTTTTTTCATATTATGTACAGTTTGGGTTTGTGTTTGGTCGCTTTGTTTTGTATTGGGGATGGGGTGGGGTGGGGTGGGGGTTCACAGGATGAAAACAGTGCGCCTGAAAATCATTGGCACTGGTGTTTTGTGTTTCATTTGCTTTTGACCACTGCTTTGTATATTCTGGTTCAGGAGTATAATTAAAATCAGTCTTTGCTTTGTATCTCTGCTGTCCTTTTCCCCGGTCGCTTCATCCTCTCGGTAATTTTGGGGAAGCATAGCTTTTAAAAACGCGCAAAAGCTAAATCAGGCGCTACAGTTTGTTGCTCGATACCTCACGGCTCACACCTCTTATTTTATTTATTTATTTTTGTGTGTGTGTGTGTGTGATTAATCCTCCAAGCTCTGGATTGGTTCAAGTGATACAAGTGCAGTGGTCCTGAGTTCGAACGTTGTAATTAACCACCTATTTTAACGACCCCCTCGAATCACAAGTACTCTGGTAATTAATTAAAATAATAAATAGTGGCAGCACTGGTCAGGATTCTCCCACATCACGCCGCCCAGTTCACAATGTGTGTTAAAATTGTCGACCAAATGCAATTTATGTAAGAAAAATATTCAAATACATAAAATCCTGCCCGAAGAATTTAGGTTATATGGCTTGTTCCACAATTTCAGGCAGATGAATAAAAATTTAGATCATGAACTGATTTATTATACATGAATCAAAGTGAAATTGATGTTTTTAAGAAGTTGATGGATTTACTAGGAAATTAAAAGTCACAACGTGACACTTTATTACGTATGTATTATTATGTCGTAATGGTATTTGAAACCAGATTAAATCGTGTGGCACCTGCATTTTCTTCATCCAAAAAGGCTTCAGTGCAGATTGGTTTGTGGCGACGATGACGACCGGGCTTCAGCATGATTTAGAAACTCAGCTTGGATTATGCTTAAAGAAATATACCCATAAAGGATTTTTATTCCTAAATTAATAACTGAGCATCGCTCAGATAATTCACCAGGACCCCCCTGTTTATCCCGATTACCATCTTACACCTGGTCGGTGCTGCCAGCGGGTTCTGGACACTGGACAAATCCCATTTGCAGCACGGGCAGACCGTCCCGAAATCAGATTTGAGAAAGAATTGACCAAGAGAGATGGTCAAGTGGATCCAAACATCTGTAGTGGCATTCTGAGACGACCTGGTCACATTCATGACATGTTTTTTTTTTTAAAATTTATTTAAATCCTATTACAGTAAATGACGTACAAACTTGGCCACAATCTGTTTAAACCGACCTGACGAGCTGTTAAGGACTAGAACCGATGTTACCCAGCATGTACACGAGCAGTATCTTTCCTCCAAATCTTTCACTGGGCACTGCGGCAGTCTTCTAATACAATGCTAATAAATCCCATACTGAGTTAAGTGGTTCCTGGAAATGTCCATGTCCTCATGAAAATGGAGGCTGAAGCCACTTTGAGGAGGTTTCAGGAGGTTCTAGTAAGGGAGCTCGTCTTCGTTGCAGCCTACTCTAATTATTGCATGGAAAAAGATACAGGACGGTGTCGCTTCTCGTTCTGCCTCCGACTTAACAACTTTTCACGTTGTGTTTCTACTTTGGAAATGAAAAGAAATGAAAGAAAGGTGACAAGTCGCCGTGTGTTATTATCTTTGATCTGGAAATCACTGAACCCTCCTTAAAAAGCCTGTACACTTTCTCAAGTCACCCCGGGTGTGCACTTGGGAGTTAAGACCTCACCAATAAGCGACACTTCTCCCAGCCCTAATTCCAGTGTTCACCTGATAAGCAGTTGCTAATGCAAGTACGCTTTTTTTTTATATAAGGCCAGACTTTTTTAATCACTTGTTCCTCGGATGTCCCGACTTAAGAATCTACTGAGTAGGGAGGACAAACAATAAAAAAAAAATCTTTATTTTTCAGCACTTTTCAATTTCTTGAGGACTATGTGGAATCAATACAAGGAAGGAGTAAGAAAGAAAAAAAATGTATTTAACTTACAATTAAATTAAAGTGAATCTGGGGGAAAAAAATTAAATGGACAGAGCTATACCGTTGGCTCTCCATCGAAGGGCTATATATAATATACATATATATATATATATATATATATATTTTTTATTATTGTTTTATTTAATTTCAACCATTGGTGCTGTGGTGGATCCGCGAAATACCAAAAAAAATATATATATGTTTTTTGATTCTTCAAATATGATCGTCGGCGGATCCAAGAAACAAGCAATAAAAAAATAATAATAATAATATATATATATATATATATATATATATAAATTATTATTGTTTATTTATTTTTATTTATTTATTTTTAAAATTTCAACCATTGGGCCTGCGGTGGATCCGCGAAATACAAAAAAATATATATATATTTGGGATTTTTCAAATATGATCCGCAAAACAAGCAATAAAAAAGTCTGGCCTAATAAGCAGCTTTCCAGTTATGCGCTTTATCCTTAAACATGCTCAAATAAACCAAACAACCAGAGCGAATATATTACAGGCGTCACAAGCTCTTTTTTTGGCGGCCTGTTTTACCAAAGCGCTTATTTTCCGTTTCCCTGAATCTACTGAAGAAGCTGGAAGAAGCTCAGGCCCGAATCAAATCCAGAAGACCAGTCTATGGAAGAAGTCTGGCCTCCTTCACGGAGCGCCGCATGCCGTGAAAAAGCGCGAACTCTGCCCTCTAGTGGTGGAAAGCAAACTCCGCATCTGTGCGCTCTGGACAGTACGGTTCAGGTCATGGCATTTTGGCTGGTCTCTTCCATAAGCGGGCGCCTTCTCCGTTACAGCCGAGCTCACACTCCGGTCTCAACGTCCGCTCTGCCTGATAAGGACAAGAACCACTGTCGTTATAACGGCAGCGCGGCACGCCTAAGTACGGGGAGGGGTCTCACTCCGGCTCTGGTGCAGGCGCATGCAGTACAACCAAGCGCACCGGAGAACGTCAGGGCAACCCAAGCCATCATAAATCCGTCGTTTATGATTTTCCGCCACGCGTCCTTGTGCGTGAAGCTGCGCGTTTCGGTGTTAAGCATGCACGGGATGCGTGACGACCGCGCGCCGATTCCTAATCCAGCACGAGCAGCCTGGTACAAATCTAGGTTATGTTAATATATACTCTATACATGTCCTCTGTTTTACTGTAAGGAAACAGAGGCCTACAGCAAGGCATCCGTTCAGGGTCCCATGCACACAGGGTCTGCTGCCATATTTGGGAACACGGGAGACCAAGAAGAGGCTCAACACGGGCGATATGGCGAAAATATTAGGCCTGTATCACAACTACAACGATGACACGTCCTTATATCAGCACGAGGACCAAGTCAGAGTGACCCCACGTTGTTAATTACGCATTTCCTGGATCGAGCACACGACATGTGAGGCAAGTCCATCGCAGATCCAGCAGGGGTCGCTGTTGCAGCGCGCAAATGCAGCCAATCGTTTTGTCACCTGATTTAACCAGAAAACACAGCTGTACGTTCTAGCGTTTATTCTTTACGAATGATTTCTTTGCGTGACGTCCAGGATTCCCCGTCCTTCCCGGTCTTGACATGTTGGGCAGATCATTACCGAATTCCTTACGTCTTTTCTTTGCTTGACACGACAGTTTGCCCTCCTGAAACAGCCTTTAAACGTTTTCCCACGTGAGAAGCTACTAAAGATGTTGCTCGAGGTGGGATTAAACGAATTGTAAACAATTGAAACGTTAATAAGTTGCTTTAAAATGTAATTTAATGCAGACACTTGATGTGTGTTGTACCTAATTCACTTAGGCACGTTGGTAGTGCCAAACAAACAAGGCCTTTCCTTGCCACTGTCGCCCTAGGCTTGTTCAACTTGGTATTGGCCTTTTAAGATAGGGCCAGACTTTTTTAATTGCTTGTTCCTCGGATGTTCCGACTTAAGAATCTACTGAGGAGGGAGGGAAAAAAATTCATCTTTATTTTTCAGCACTTTTCAATTTCTCAAGGACTATGTGGAATCAATACAAGGAAGGAGGAAGAAATAAAAAAAATAAATTAAAAAAAACAATTTATTTAACCTGCAATTAAATTAAAGTGAATCTGGAAAAAAAAATTAATGAACAGAACAAAACCGTTGGCTCTCCACCGGAGGGTGGAAAAAGCTAAAAATATATATTTATTTTTAATTTTTAATTTTTTTATTTCAACCCTTGGTGCTGCGGCGGATCCGAGAAATACCCAAAAAAAATATTTACTGCGAAACAAGCAATAAAAAAAAGTCTGGACTAATATAATATTGTAAAGCTGCTTTGAGACGCTCTAAAAAGACATTTGAATTTAATTAGATTGAATTTTTCATGTATATGCATCTTTACGCAAAAAAAAAGGCTCATGTACTATACTGACAGTCCTGATACCGATATCGCAAGACTAATATAATCATCATATCGCCCAGCCGTAAGCAAGAGCAGTTTGTGTTACTGATTTAGTGACCAGATGTTTTTTTTATTGATAAGCCGTTCTTCTAAGCCTGCTTTACTTACAGTCTGTGCAGGCTATGGCAGAACAGAGCTCTGTGCATGGGGTGATGGTAATAATAAGACCAAAGGACTACAGTGAGCACATTTACATGTAACAATCAAGCGTTTTCTTTGGTAGATGCGTCTGATGTGGTTCTAACACTGGGGATTCCCAGCTCAGAAAAATCCAGCGACCTCTGTAGGATAATCGGTTTCTCTGAGTGAAAATAGAAGATGTTTGTTGTATTCTATAAATTACTGACAACAACAAATACTGTACTTCCGAAGTTCATTATCTCCTGCTTATTAAACACGACAGAACGACCCTAGACGGGGTGCCGATCCATCGTAGGGCACACACTAAGGGCCACTTTAGAGTCAGCAATTAACCTAACACGCATGTCTTTGGACTGTATGAGGAAACCGGAGTACCCGGAGTAAACCCACACAGACACAGGGAGGACATGTAGACTCCACACAGGCCGCTCCGCCCTGGGATTGAACCCGGGACCTTCTTGCTGTGAGGCAGCGGTGCCCACCAACCCCCAACGAGGCCCCGTGCCGCCCTAATTATAACTATACTTCAGAAATTCTTTCATGGTCTTGTTCTTGTGCTTGCGCTTTAGGTCTGGCTCAGGTCGTCCTAAACAGGACCTCATCCAGTAGAACCAGGTGCTGGGATTGAGCAGATACTACCATGGGACAGTGAGTGGTGGTTAGTGGTTAAGGCCAGACTTTTTAAATTGCTTGTTCCTCGGATGTCCCTACTTAAGAATCTACTGAGGAGGGAGGAAAAAAAAAAGAAAAATAAATCTTTATTTTTTAGCACTTTTCAATTTCTCGAGGACGATGTGTAATCAATGCAAGGAAGGAGGAAGAAATAAAAATAGATGTTTATTTAAAAATAACATTTATTTAGCCTACAATTAAATTCAAGTGAATCTGGAAAAAAATGAAATGAACAGAAGAAATCCGTTGGCTCGCCACCAGAGGGCGGAAAAAGCTCAAATATATATATATATATATTAAAAAAAATTATAATTTTAACCATTGCGGATCCGAGAAATACTAAAAAAATATATAATCTATCTATAATCTATAATATATTTATAATCTTCAAATATGATCGTCGGCGGATCCGTGAAACAAGCAATAAAAAAAGTCTGGCCTAAAGGACAGATCTGGAAAATAACGAGTTTAAATCCCTGGTCCACCAAGGTGCAAATCAGAAAATACAGCACGACTGGTCGGGTTATAATATATATATAATTACGAGTCGCTCTGGATCTGAAGAGCATCTCCTGAATGCTTTAAATTACTTTAGGTAGTTTAATATAACCTGCAAGTATTGTTTATGTACTAATTACGAAAGTAAAGTTCATCTACTCTAAATGGTATCCTGTATGGAAACAGGACAAGTTTTAGGGCCGGATTTAACACTCAGGCCACGAACTATGGCCTGAAGTGTCTGATAATGGGACCGGACTCCCACAAGGAAAGAATCCTAAATGATTCCCGTCCCATTCTAGTATTAGAAACAGACTTTAGTGAAGCATTAAAGGCCGCAGTGGAACCGTGGAAGGCCAATTGACTTAAGACACGTCTTATTTATACGATATTTGGAAAGCAGAGGGGACACAGGGAGCAGTCAGTGCGTTTATACAGAAATCAGATTAATAGACGTCCAAAACGATAATGATACCGAGCTTTTTGTATGGCTAAAAATCGAATTGGTGTGATCCGTCCAATTTGGGTAAAGCCGATATTAAAAGATCCATGTAAAGGCACTCAGTGTGTGGAAAAAGACGTTTAAACATGCCCGGGGGAAATAAGTGTGTAATAAAAATGTACAGGATTGAAGTGGATGCATAACACGAGGCTCTGTGTCAGTGAAAAAATGCGTACGCGTGTTCATGCATGACTGAGAATGTACATCAGTGTGTGTGTGTGTGTGTGTGTGTGTTGCAGCACGAGATGTAACAACCTAAATGTGCACCAGTAGCGGCTGGCTCTCACTCTGCGGGTGCTCACCCTCTGGAGGTGGCAGCTGGTACACCACACATAGCGAGGAGTACAGGCAGCCCACAAACGACATCAAGCTCGCAAAGTACATCACGCCCTGAGCCCCGCCCACCAGCGAGGTCAGGGGACCCATCGCCACAGAGACCAGGAGCTGGGCCAGGAAGTACTGGCAGCTGAGCAGAGAGATGTCCACCCCCATGCCCCGCTTGGTGCCGTCCTCCGCCGAACCGCAGAACTGGAGGGAAGCACAAACAGGTCAAGTCACTTCCTTCCTTGTGGCCAACGGGACATGTTTTACAGCCAGGTATACGAAACATCAGCCGTCCATTATCTTGCGCTCTGGGACGACCCCAGAGGGGGCGCCGATCCATCGTAGGGAACACACACACACACACACACACACACACACAGTTATGGACTAAGGGACACTTTAGAGACACCAATGAGCCTAACATGCATGTCTTTGGACTGTAGGAGGAAACCGGAGTACCCAGAGTAAACCCACGCAGACATGGGGATGACGTGCAGACTCCACACAGAAAGGACCCAGGCCGCCCCGCCCTGGGATTGAACCCGGGACTTTCTTATATTAAATCCGATTAAAAGGAAACACTGAACACAAATTAAATAGCTTTAAGGCCTTGTGTGTCCAGAAGAAAGAAGCTGATATGATACTGTATGGAGCTGCATGATAGAGTGCAAAAATATACAGAAATCAAAAGTTTAGGAGGCTTCAGACTTTGGTCTCCCTATATATTTATTGCCAGGGTGAAGCCAAAAACTTTTAAGAGTTTAGGCCAGACTTTTTTTATTGCTTGTTTCGCGGATCCGCCCACGATCATATTTGAGGAATACAAAAAATATATATATTTTTTTGGTATTTCTCGGATCCGACGCAGAACCAATAGTTAAAATAAATAAATAATATATATTTTTTAAAAAGATATATATATATATATATTTTTTTGTTTGTTTGTTTGATTGTTTTTTTTAGTTTTTTATTTTTTTTAGTTTTTTCTGGAAAGCACTGGAGAGCCAACCGTATTTTTCTGTTCATTTAATTTTTTTCCAGATTCACTTTAATTTAACTGTAGGTTAAATCAATTTTATTTTTTATTTCTTTCTCCTTCCTTGTATTGACTCCACATAGTCCTCGAGAAATTGAAAAGTGCTAAAAAAAATAAAGATTTATTTATATTTTTCCCTCCCTCCTCAGTAGATTCTTAAGTCGGAACATCCGAGGAACAAGCGATTACAAAAGTCTGGCCTTACAATAATTACAGTTATCTCTGTTATTTTGTTTTGATAAGAACATATAATATATACCTACACACACACACACACACGTACTCGTACCTGTGGGCTCTGGTAGTATTCGCACAGGAGCGAGTACGGCAGGGTGCACAGGGAGGAGAAGAGCACCCCATAGGTGACGCACAGAGACAGCACCACGTACAGGTTGTTGGTCAGCGTGGCCAGGCCCGTGCCCAACCCGAACGCCAGGTAAGCGAAGAAATAGAGAGATCGCAACGAGAAGCGCTCCTCCAGCTTCTCCAGGATGGCTGCGCAGCGGAGAAAGACGCGCAGATCAAAGAGGGGAACTCTCTCGCACCTCGTAACCGAAGCATGCCGGGGACCGACCTGAATAGAACGCGGCGCTGAACGCGTAGATGCACATGCCCCAGCAGCCCATGCTGACCCCGGCATTGTAGAGCTGGTACTCCTTGGAGTCGTGGGGCGCCTTGGGGTCACCGCCGAACACCACCTCGCCCATGAAGTCGGTGTAGAAAAGCAGCATGCCCTCAAAGGACAACCAGCCTGAGGAGAACACAATGAGATGAGGACGGAAGCCGGAGAGGCGACGGGAAAATCACGTTCGCCGTCACTGCGGCGTTGAAAGGTTTCTCAAGGTAAAGGAAAAGGTTTATGTAAACATCAGAGTGAACCGGAAAGTATTTGGTCGTCGTGCGCTCGAATTTAAAGTCCGCTTTAAAAACCCTCAGGATTTAGTTGAACTTTTTAGCGGTAATTAAACAGCATTTTTTTTTTTAGCTTTTTTTTTTTTTTATACCTTATTTATGTGAGTGATAAAACGAATTTGGTGTTTCCAACCTGGCTGGAAAATGATGCACGGTTTGGTCAATGTAGACTTGCTCCAAAAGAAGCTGCCCCAAAAGACACCTCTATAAACTCTAGTCCAAGGCCAAAGTTCGAAAGTTTGTACGTTCTTTTTAATTAGGCCAGATTTTTTGACGATCATAGTTGAAGAATACAAAAAAGTATTTTTTTTGGGAGGGGGGGGGGTGTATTTCGCGGATCTGCCGCAGTACTAATGGTTGAAATTAGTTTTTAATTATTTTTTTAGCTTTTTTCCGCCCTCTGGTGGAGAGCCAACGGTATTGTTCTGTACATTCAATTTTTTCCCAGATTCACTTTACTTTAATTGTAGATGAAATACATTTTATTCTAAAATAAAAATGTATTTGTATTTCTTCCTCCTTTCTTGTATTGATTCCACATAGTCCGTGAGAAATTGAAACGTCCTGAAAAATAAAGATTTATTTGTATTTTTTTCCCTCTCCCCCCTTAGATTCTTAAGTAGGGACATCCGAGGAACAAGCGATTAAAAAAGTCTGACCTACAGCTCTTATCCTTACCCAGAAAGTGGTTGGTGCACAGGCTGCGCAGGGACGGGGGCATCCTGTAGATGGCGATACAGATCAGCTTCATGGACATCTGAGTATCTACGGTCTCTGCGTTATCGCTAAGATTACTATCATAACGGACGCCGTTTAGCAAAATGTTGGCCACCTGTGGAAGCAGAGATTAAATGCCTGAAGGGTTATAATGTTTCCAGGTTAGGGTGCTTTTGTGTAATTTGCTATTGGTTTAATCATAAAAAGAACCACAAGCGTTCGACAGACTCGCCTGTTGACTGAAGGTAACCGTGCGTCTACGTCCATTCGCCAAGCCGTTGCTGGGGCCGAACAGCGGCTCGTCCATCAAGGCCAGGCTCTGAGGGCGTTTCAGGATCCCTGAGGTGATACTGCCCCGCTTTAATCCCCCGTCATGGGGAGCCTCGCCGAGTTCAGACACCTCACTCTCCGGTCGCTCGATGGCCCGGACTTCCTCGGCTGCCTCTAATCTTTCCGCTCCCTGCAGATTTCCGTTGGGTTGCGCTAATTCCATTTCCTGAGAACCAGAAGGCAGGGCGGACGCCTCGACCGGCTGGGACGCCTGAGCTGGTGGAGTGTCTGATGTAGGTGGGGCTGGAGCTATAGCCTCAGGCTCTAGCGGTTGGGGCATTTGCTGTCCGGTGTAACAGTCAATCAGCACGGTGTCTATGTACGATGTTCTCAGGGACGATGCAAACTCGTTAATGTCAGTCAGCGTGTTGTCTCGGCTGATGAAGCTGCCGTATTTGGGCGTCAGCGGGCTGAGAGGGGAGATGGGGCTGGTGAGACCGGCGCAGAGCCTCGCGTTCGCACTGCACGAGTGACCCAAGGAGTCCGGGTACCTACTACGGCTGGAGAACTGGTACAAGCCGTCCTCCTCTTCGTCCTCCTGAAGAGCTCCGGCGGGTGGAGGGGGTGAAGGTGGCAGAGGCAGGATGGGGCTTTTGAGGTTTTTGGGGCTTTTTCTCTGAGACTGTAACAGGGGCCGCTCGGGGATGCTAGTTAGCGTTAGGGCTGTCGCGATTACGAGGGTTATACTGGTGAACAGGTAGATGACCCGAAGCTGGCCCCCCATTGATCTTCCAAACTCGGTGTGGTCCCAGTTCACCCCGCCCACGATGTACCCGAATCCACCACCAAGACCTGCACACATTATTTTGGAGTCGTTATTCACATATTCATTCGACCTTTCGTACTAGGGAACCCCTACTGGGCTACGTAACCAACAGACCTCACCTCACCCAGGGCAGGATACGAACTTGGGTAGCTCACTACCAGAAACAGGTTCTCAACCTATCGAGCTAGCTCGGCTCGTATCCCACCTCCGGCAAGATGCATTCAGTCCCTGGGACCGTGAAAGTCTCCTTGGGTCGGAGAGCTGACTGTTTGCTTCTAGTAACCATTGTACCATGTAAAGTTTGATAATATTAAGGCAGTCCCTTATTGTCATATGCTTCAGACATCTTCAACTGATATATATATATAAAACCATATTTCAAGGCGTGGCCATATTGCGAATTGATTTTATCTATGAAAAGATCTGACCCGCCAGTAGCGCGTGGATGTTAAGTCCTCTGTCCTGGTCGTCTGGACTGCACACATCCATCATGTAGGCATGACTGGGGTTGTCGGCCGAGTCGGCGCTGAAGTCCATCAGGACCACTCCACACACCGTCAGCACGATGCCCCACTTGTGATTGGCAGCAGTGTCTGCCACTGCTGAACCGATGTCGCGCCCGTTCAGTACCAGCGTTAGACCGAGCAAAGCACCTGAAAAGGCAGGAGAGTGTTTTATTGGTGAACAGACGTTGATTCAAAACAGGATTCAGCTTCTCTTAAAAGGTTTGGGACTTAAACCCTCAAACGTCTACTTTAACCAGCCACCATTTCCCACACACACACTTTGTAGGTCATCATGGGTTGGCAGGTTTTGATTCCTTATAACAGCGTCTGAAGCCAAAACAGAAAAAGTCCCAGGGTTGCCAGATTTGGGCCGAATCACACCCTCCCTAGTGGTCCTTTAGACGGACTTTCCGAACACCGGGCGACCCTGAGGGCAAGCCGTTCCTGTTAAAAGTGACCACTCCCTCGCTACGGGTGATTATTTTTTCTGGCAGGACGTGGGGTCCGGCTGAAAAGCGGGGTTAAAAGATGCCTCGAAACAATTCACAGAAATCGCTCAGAAGTGGGGCCCTGTACCTGCTGTGTCTGAGACAGTGATGGGGCGAGGGTTGGCACGGCTACGTTGGTACCGGCCTCCACAAGCTGCCCGTGTCGTCCATTACCCCATAAGTACACCTCGCTCTTGCCACCCTGCTGCCAGTCCTACACACACACACACACACACACACACACACCTTTTGATTAAACACAAAAACTGAAATATCGTAAGCCTGTTGATCAAAAGCAACGTAAAATGGACCGCTCAGCCAGAGACGCAGTGCCCTCTGGTGGACAAACTGCACAACGGCAAAACTCGTAACGTGAACAATGCGTTCCCTTCGTGTTCGTCACTGGAGTGGAACCTTGGACACTTGATTTTAATTATTATTGCGCCCAAATACGAATAAAAATTTCCGAACGCCAGGAAAACCTCAAAACGTCCTGGATTTCCGTTTGAAAGGCCTTCCGGAACAAGTGACGCCAATCCCGAGGTTCCGCTGTACTGGATACCGTTAGTGTGAATCGAGCGATAATATCGACGCGTCGATTTATCGATCCGGCTCCGGGGCAATACGTGTGTATTAATAATAAGTGTGAGGGAAAAGCTCTAGATATCGTAACTTTGAAGTACAAATTCACTGAATATGAGGAGAACGATCAGTAAGTAGGCCAGAATGTGTGTGTGTGTGTGTGTGTGTGTGTGTGTGTGTGTGTGTGTGTGTGTGTGTGTGTGTGTGTGTGTGTGTG
>JAVSBV010000074.1:2887143-2902355 GCA_033117975.1 Parotocinclus spilosoma | reverse complement strand
ATTTATACAAAACTACAACTGCTTATCAAACAAAACAAAAAGTGTCAAATCACTTTTATAGAGGAATTATTTGTAGTTCAAGTTCAAGTTCAAGTTCAAGTTTATTTCTATAGCGCCTTTTACAACGTAGCATCGTCTCAAAGCAGCTTCACAATTTTACACTGTCTTAAAAGGCCAATCCCAAGTTGAGCAAGCCTAGGGCGACAGTGGCAAGGAATAACTCCCTAAAATGGTAGGAAGAAACCTTGGGAGGAACCAAGACTCAACAGGGGACCCGACCTCCAGTTAACTAACTAAATACCAAAAGTATACTAAATTATAGCAAAATTAGGTCAATAAATAAATAGCAGACCAATAATAAAATTTAAATTAGTAATAGAAATTTTGGAAAATAAACTAAATTATAAAACAAAATAGATTATAAAATGAGTCCTTAGTGGGAGGTCCTTGGAGGCACGTCGTTTCCTAATGTCCAACCGATAGAGGGAGTTCCTGCACTCTGGTGGGACCTGCCTCTGATGTTGAAGACAATCAGAGCGACGCCGACCTGGAAGAACATTCAATCGCGTGGTGCCAGAACCAGCACCAGAACATCAGCTCTGAGAGAAAAAACTGTTCTGTTCTACAACAATGCAGGGGGAGTCTTTTATGTCAGAACAGGACATCCTTTCATGTCAGAAACAGGAAAAACGACTTTTCTGGATACCCCAGCGTGTAATGGGTGAGGGGGACTATCTTTTAGGAACATATTTTAGCCGTCGTATTGGATCAAGGGCAAGTTTTTATAATGGGAACGTGGTCATGTAGGATATCAAAGAAAAAGAGAATCGGGCCAGAATTCGATTGGTGTGATCAGATTTGTAATATCTTGTGTGGTTCAAAAGTTATTAACACAAAAAGTTCAAAACTATTGTTGTTCATCACAGGTAACTGAAACTGGAATTGATGATTCTGATATCCAGGGACCTCCATTGCCGTGTCATAGAAACAGACTTCAACAAGTGACACCCAGAAAGATCACCAATATCACACAGCACTGTTACATCCCTCATATCCAAATTCAGAGGAACCGGCAAGAGACTGTGGACGGCAAGAGACGTAATGATGGTCTGAAGAACCGACCAACCAACAAACCAATAACACAATGGTTTTATCAGCCTTGGGTAAAAGTCCATGACGCAGCAAGGGACGTGTCATGTGACTTTAAGCCCACTTTGTAGCACAAGTAAGAAGATGGGTGATGCCCGAGGCATTTGTAGTCTTGTTATAATAAAGACCAGTTAATGACAATTAACAAAAAAATAGACTTATTATAGAACTGAATTACACACTTCTGGACGCTTGGGTCCAGTCTGAGAGTTCGAACACTACACAGGGACTAATGCAGCACAGACTAATTGTGCATCTTTAAAAGAGCCATTATAGAGCTGTCAGCGAAGGCTGCGAACGAGGTTTAATTATGCCTGAACCGTCTTCCACTCTTAGCGTTTAATTATAGCATCTCGCTTTAGGGGGAGGAAACGCTCCTCTCCCTGAACCCTCGGTTTTCTCTCCGCCGTTTGGCAGAGCACCGAGCCTTCCCGTTCAATAAGCGCCTTATCTACGCTCGGAGACAGCAGCCTCGGTGCGCCATTGTCTCATCCCGTTTAAGATAAAGCCGAGACAATGCAGTGGCCTGGCCTGATAAATCAGAGGGGGAGCTTGTATCTTTGGTACCTGCTGTGCCGTTCCAGTCCTCGGAGGCTATGGGCCAGTCGCCGATACTGTCGATGAGCTTGAGGAGGGGCTGCGAGTCACGCCGCTCGATCACACCTGCATGGGTCAGCAGTTTCATCAATAGGCACATAGGGAACACACGAATTTCATCCTTTTGAACGGGCTACATGCATGGGCTAGTGCCATGAATCTGGAAACTTGAAGTTGTTCAAAATAACCCTATATTCTTTAATACTAGAAGATGTGACAGGATCATGAACGTAAACAGAATTAACAGCATGAATCAGGTCACAATACTCCTAATGCTTACTTTGTATATACCTGGCCACCTTGATCATTGGCTTTCGATTTGATGATATCCTGCTGCTATTCTTCCTAGAACTTGATTGCCAGACTTCCTCCTTGATCCAAGGCTCCAAATCGATGCAAAAAGCAAGGCGTCCTGTTTTACCCACGCTTAAACTGCCCCAAAGCCTGAGCCAGACTTGACCGGGCCCTGGCAGAGGTACGCCGTGACCTTGTCTTCACACGACCCACCCGATCCCCGTGCCCACAGTAAGCTGGCTCTTACCACTGAGCTGCCAGAGCTGCCGTTTTATACGCGTTGACCGAATAAGATTGGATCAGCACTCACTCTCGTTCATGCACGACCTGTAGAGCACTTTGGCTTTTTGGAAAGCGTCCCGGTCGCGGTCGCTGTGTGTCTCCAGAACCCCTGCGGACCATTAAGGACAAGACAAGCGAACGGCACAGGTGTGAACAAATCAGTTCAATTCAATTCAATTCAATTTTATTTATATAGTGCTTTTTACAACTGAGCATTGTCTCAAAGCAGCTTTTCAATATTACATTATCTTAAAAATGCCAATCCCAAATTGAGCAAGCCTAGGGCAACAGTGGAAAGGAAAAACTCCCTGAAAGTATAAGGAAGAAACCTTGGGAGAACCAAGACTCAACAGGGGACTCGTCCTCCATGGGTGGCCTAGATGTTATTTAAATAAATACTTAATATATTATATAATAGAAAAATTACGTAAATCATTTAAATCAATAACAAATCAGTCATTTCTGTTTGGTTTTGCTGCAAATGGATACTGGATGGGAAGTACTAAACCAGTACTAACCGAAATATCTAATACTAACCCAAAACTAAAACAAAATAGATATCTCAGGAAGTACTGGGCTAGTACTAGATATCCTGGATATTGATTGGCTAGATTTAGTTATCTTATTTAATGCCAAGTTAATACTTAATATCTCACACAGTACTGAGTTAATACTTTATATCCTATTCAGTACTCATTTAATACTTAATATCTCACACAGTGTTGAGTTAATACTTTATATCCTATTCAGTACTCATTTAATACTTAATATCTCACACAGTACTGATTTAATACTTTATATCCTATTCAGTACTCATTTAATACTTAACATCTCACACAGTACTGAGTTAGTACTCGATATCTTATTCAATACTCATTAAATACTTAATATCTCACACAGTATTGAGTTAATACTTTATATCCTATTCAGTACTTATTTAATACTTATGTCTCACACAGTAGTGAGTTAATACTTTATATCCTATTCAGTACTTATTTAATACTTGATATCTTACACAGTACTGAGTTAATACTTTATATCTCATTCAATACTGGGTTCGTATTAAAGTACTTTATCTATGGTAGTTATGAGTTAGTTCTTGATATCTCTGGCAGTACTTTATCAGTACTTGATATTCAGGACATTGTTGGACTTGATTTAGATGTGTTATTTAGTGCTAGATATTAGAGTTAGTACTTGATATCTTGAGGGATTTTTTTAGACACTTGGGAGATGGAGCACAGTGATATTAGAACAGAGCCTCTATATGGCTTTAAGTCCGTACTTCCTTATTTAGTGCTTTTCTTTATCGGTGCACTTCACCAGCAGCCAAGTCAAACTTATCAAATAAACGAAAACATTTCTAATCCAGACATATAATTACCACCACTGACCCTTGAGCACGATCTCCAGCTCGTCCCTCAGGATGTTAAAGACGCTGTGGAGCGAGCTCGTCTCGGGAATGACGTGCCGGTCTAGCCACCCCCCACACGCGTACTGGTAGAAGTTCTGGCACGGGTCCACGCTCTGGTCCATGTTCTTCAGTAACCTCGCAGCTGTAAGGAGGACAGGGTGGAGACTCTTTGTGGCTTACGAGAGGTTTTTTAAAGTGCTGTGTACTAAAATGCATTTACCTGTAGTGACGCAGTCCGCAGTCATACAGACCGTGCTGTCTGGGCTGATCTGATACTCCACGCCTGTAAAGTAACACCCAAATCAATCATCTTTCTAGATTTCTTTATGGCATAATTGACTGGTTTAACCGATTTAATCATACTGGCTTGGAACTGGGACATCTTAACTGCTGTTACCGTACCTTTTGAGGCTTGACTTCTGAATGGGAAATCTGTAAAAAGAGGCAGTTGTTAACACAAACTGTTCATTTCTAAAAACCTCAAGTGTTAAGTAAAGTCATGTTTACTTCTATAGTGCTTTACAAAGTAGCTTTACAACATATTTGTTGTCTTAAAAGGCCAATTACAATTTGAGCAAGGGCACCTGGAAAGGAAAAACTTCCTAAAAGGTGTAAGGAATAAACCTTGGGAGGACCAAGACTCAAAAAGGGACCTGACCTGCTTGGGTGGCCTAGATGTTAAGTGAAATAGTTAAGTTTTTATTAATAGTAGAATTAATTTAATAATTCAACTAAACAGTTATAATAATATAGAAGATATGCACATCGGCAAATATTTTGTCCAATACACAGAGAGAGACTTCAGGTATACGTTGTGAAGTTAGTCTGGAAGGTGTATAAGTTAAGATGGTCCCCGAGCTCTCATTTCTCACCTTTCATAGCTGAAGCGTAAAGCACGACCAGACCCGCCAAAGCGCAGCTCAGGAGCAGAACTATAACAGACAGTCCGATCTCCACTACTGTCCAACGGTGCTTTCTCGGATTGGTGGTTTTCTCCATTATGTCCATTTGACTCTCCGATTTTCCCATTCTGTGTGTCCTGAAGAGACGTAAAATGCGTTAAGAGTGCAGTGATGTTTTGCCCCTAGCTTTCAACTTCTAAAGTTCTTCTACAAATTGACAGAATGAAAAAAGTGTCTTTATAAGATTCACTATTAACAGGTAAGTTTATCAACTTTCTCCTCGTCCTTCCTAAATCAGAGCCTCTAAAGAAATGGTCTGTCAACCTTGAGAGAAATACACCAGAATGGCGAGAGCGAGCCGGGGCATGACGACCCAACGATAAGCACGTTTGTCGCTTTTTTGTTTTCCATTTCCTTCCAAGTTTCTTGCAACTGCCCAAGGTCAACCTTTGCCTCAGACTGTAGACACATCACCAAACTGTTTTTGTCACGTAGATAATGTGACTGTATTAAACTTGCATTTGCTCATCACTTCATAACCCTTTGATCCAATCATTTACATCTACATCATTTAGCAGACGCCCTTATCCAGAGCGACTTACAATCCAAGCAATTGTGGGTTAAGGGCCTTGCTTAGGGACCCAACTGTGGCAAAGTTGGGATTTGAACCCTGGACCTTCTGGTCCATACTTCGGTACCTTAACCACTAGGCCACCACAGTCCTCAATCATTGAGGGCTTTACTATATTTGACCCTTTTCACCCTGTTTCAGTTCTAAAAAAGGTTGCTACCCTTCCAGAATGACCGTCAAAAAGACACCTTGGCATCCCAATGAGGGTTCCACATACTGCTATTGCTCAGGTGTAAGGGAAGGGGGAAGATCTCACTAAAAACTTTCCACCGTAGTCTATAGAAGCTGCTTTGTTTCTGATTTTTATTAATACTACATACAAATGACCTCTATTTTATGGTTGCATTCTACAAAAACAGAAAAAAACAGAAATAATTATATACGGTCATTGTGGCATTGCGAATATAATCTAATGGCGGCCTAAGACTTTTGCACAGCATTGCAGTTTGGAATAGTTTTTTTGGAAAAGAATCTTTTGTTTTGCGCCATTTTAACAACATTTTAAAAAAGATCACCGTTCTATTTCCGCGCTGTTACACATTTCATTTTTTGTCGAGGTCATTTAATGATGATGATGGATGTCAAATCACAGAATGTAGATCGATTTTTACCAAACATTACACCAAGATTAATTTATTTGTGCTCGGAACAATATTGACTAATAGGAAAGTTGTAATAAAACAACAGCGAGCGCAACAAAGCAAATGTTATTTATTTGTCGGTACAAGTCGTTGGAAACGTTCTCTAATGGAGAGCGCTTATGCCACGGTGGTGCTCGGGCCATAAATCAGGAGGTGTGCGCCATCGACTCCAGGTTAACCCGTGCTGATGAATACTCATGGGCACACTTATGTGCCAGCAGTGTGATCGATGGCTGAGGTGCTGCTAGAAGGTGCCAGCACCAGGGAGATGATAATACCAGTGGTAGGTTGGTCCTGGGCCAGACTCCAATTTGTCAGATTCCATCTAGCAATTTGTCTGATGCATCTCTCTTTATTTAAAGAAAGCTGTTTAAAGGAAACGGACTCAGTTAAGCCAGAAAGTTACATAATTTAAAACGTGGAAGGTAGACGGCAAACCGGCGTCCGTACCCGAGAGAAAATGTGTTGAACATAAGGTCAGCGCTCGATTAATTCTCACATCAGCGCTAACTCAATTTCCCTCCGGAACAGCCTTGCTCATAGGGCTAAATTAAAATGTCAAATTAGGTGGAGAACGCACAGCAGGAAAGCTGTTTTTGCACATGAACGTTCACTTCCCGTGCATTTTCCTTTACAGACAGAGGAGACAGAGCCGTACAGATTCGAAAGTTGAACCATCTTTACACGTCAGGCTCACATCACCCGGTCGCACCTGATAAGAAACTATATAAAGTATGCTTACCCGATTTCCCAGCGAGCCGAATCCCTGCAGCCCCTCTCTGGACGCCTTTCAATTTCTCCAACACCCCTTCTAGGTTTGCACCCAGAGCTGGTGTGTGCAGAAATGAAGCAGCATGCAGACGGCTGGATGCCACTGGGACTGTCTGTTCCTCTGTGGTCTGAGGGAGGGAGTATAAAGTGAGGGAAGGATGAAGTGATGGAGGAAGGGAGGGAGGGAGAGAGAGGCGGAGTGAGGGAGGGACGGACGGACGGACAGACAGCGGGTTGAGTCCCAGTGAGATGCTGAGAACCAGTGAGCCTCTGCTCGCTTTACTTGACTTAATTCGACACGTGTACTGTGGTTACTCTCGTGGTTTGCGATACCTGCACTGGCGCCTCCATACTCTCAGATGCATAGGGAAAAGGCCCGGAGGGGATCCTGACTTACAAGGGACCCCATCTTCCTCTTGGCCGCCCTGCATGATTAGATTTTCATGTTTCGTTTGCGACCAGACCCAAGGTTTTGACGCATGTGACAGACCAGCGTGCCGTGAATCAAATGGGGAGTGCAAAAGTGTGTTGGCCTACAGTTTCCGATTGGATGAGGGAACCAGAATAGTGGTCAGGGAAGCAACCGTGAGACTGGTCGGTCTGTGCATGTGGAAGCAATCTCACGAGTTTGACACAAAGCTGCTCTGTAGAAGACTGCAGAAGATTTATTTCTGTAACTCTTACACTTTACAATGAAGCGTCCTCTCAAAGAAGCTGGACAATTTTCTGTTGTCCCCCAATGTCAAAGGAGAACCCCAAACTGAGCAAGCCTAAGGCGACAGTGGAAAGGAAAAACCCTGATTACTGCGTTCTTTATTGGATTTCCAGCCCTCCATCCAATCTGGGAAATTGGAGTAACCTGGTTACGTGACGACTTAATTAACTTAAAAGAACTGCTAAAATGTGAACATGTCCGGATTCTATAACGGACGCAGTTCTCACCCTTAACCGTTAGCTCATGAACTCAAGCCCGCCCCCATTGGGCGACTTTATTTTAGCGTGTGACGAGCCGTAGCGTGGAGAAAACGCTAGGTTAATTTCTGATGCCCTCATAAACTGGGCAGCCAGGTGGAGAGACGATCGCACTGCCGCCCGGGATCGGCAGGGGTGTGAACCCGTCTCCCGCGAATGTCATCGTGCCCGGGCTCATTAGCAGCCAGATTAAACACTGTAATTATCTGATATTTAGCGGGAGCTGGAAATGTCGGCGATAATCAAGAGTGATGCAGAAGTGACGCTTCACAGACCAGCTGTCCACGACGCTCGATCCATCCAAAGATGTTCCAGTATGGAATGAAAAGGAAAATGGTGTTGAGGGCTAATTGTAAGAGTCGCCGCTCTCTGTTTAGGCTCGAGGTGCAGGATCAAAGGATTCTAGGCTAATGAAATGATTTGGGCTCACAGACCGTGATACGAGGTTAACGTTCAGAATGGACGTCCTTACTAGCTGTCACCACAGGCTCGGGGAAGCAGCCCTGGATTAAGGTGTATCGGTACTGATTGGTACTTACTGATGTTTATCATGCCAGCATGTCTTCATGCCCTGGGGACAGGCATAGGCCGGCCCGAGCTTTTCTCGGTAAGGAACAAATTTAATCATTAGAGATTAGACAGACTTTACGCCCTTGCATTTTGCAGAACCAGGCTTATGTATGGTCCAGTGCACCGGCTTCGAGGAAAACAAGCTCTGAAAGCTTTGTTAATGAGAATTAAAGTGGAACTTATTTTATTAAGAGGCAGCTTAGTGTTTTTGGCTCTTTTTGACAAATATAAAATGTTCAAGAAGACCTTCTGAGAGCCCTGCAGTGAAGATTTGATTAGTAGTTCATGTTCTGTCACTGTTTTTTTTTCTTCATTTTTTTAAAACAAAGCATTAAAAAAAAAAAAGTCCGTAGTTGTATCGACTATCGTGCAAGCAGCGTACATTTATCGGCCAGTCCTGACCGGCTACCCATTTCCTGCTGACTCCCTCACAGCATAACCCTACCACCATCATGCTTCGCAGATAGGGTGTTGACAGAAACAAAAAGTGCTTGGAGTTTAGTCCAGAAAGCGAACTTGGTCTCGTGTAACCACTGAGCCTTTTGCCACTTGGTAATTAAAAAAAAAAGTTTCTATCCATCTTGTCATACAGATCAGTCTTGTGTGAAGCTTGTGAGATTGTTGTCACACGAAAACACAGATCGAACGAAAGTGGCCACTTGCCAGCTTCAATGGTAGCTTCCTTGTACGACATCCAGTTGGAATGATGGCCCAATTTAGGTTAACCCACTTAACTTTTTCCCAACATTCTCTCTGAGCCCTTTTAAACTCCCTGGCTACGGTAAGACCTTTGAGTATATCCTGCAGTAATCATAACCACTATAATTAAGGGCTGCTAGTGAGCAATTACGGCTTGTTACCAGTTAGCTCGGTTCATTTCTTTTCGTTCATTAGAGCTTTACAGAAATACCTACAGTACCAGACTAAATCCCTTTGTGATTTTAGAACGTTTTCTTCAATCCAGGCTCTATCTGAACCTGCTCGAGCCGATTGTTATGCAAGTGAAGTCAGGCATAAAACTCAAACAGGTCAGGGTTTACAAAGAGAGGACGCTCTTGCTCTCTCGTTCGGCGTTATTGTCCTGAGCAGACGCCGTAACTATTATGCATCGCTCGCACCACGCCAAACTAATTCTCTATTTCCAACACACAAAAACCTATCATTACGCTCTTTGTTTCCTAGGCGATGAGGAGAAGCTGGTGAATTGGCGTGCCGGGGAGTTGACCTCTGCCTAGCAAATGCCTATTAGGCAGAGATTTTTCTGCGACGTGCTGGATAGAGTTTATCGTTTGTCCAGGCTTAATGTACAAGCTCTCCTGTCGGCTTGCGAGCAAACGTGTAGGGTCCTTCACCCTGCATGCTCCCATTTCACCAATTCCGATCCGCTCTCCGGTCCGGCGAGTCTAATCCGTCTTATCTTAATAGCATCCCAGCCATATCAGCCACCAAGCAGGAGCAATCGACCCAAACTGTCTCTTTGACAGCCTATTCGATAGAACAACCCCAGCCCCCCCCCACCACCCAGCTACCCCTTTTGCTCCTAAAGCCACACACACATCCATATTTTCACTATCCTACTTTAAAAAGTCAGGGATGACTAACCAGTTTAGGACATCTTACCCGGAGGAATAGGACAAACGTACAGATTTGGGCGGTTTCCCGTTCTGCTACTGTTGAAGAACAGTCTAATTGATTACAGTATTCTTCAAAAGTCTTAGGCCACCATTAGACTGGTTGTTTGCAAAAATGGCTTCGTCTCTTCATAAACCTCTTTCCCACTGATCTTTAGTCTGATCTTTGTGAGCTTAAGCCAGTCTTAACCTTTTCACCCG
The DNA here is from genome assembly GCA_033117975.1 of Parotocinclus spilosoma. Lineage (NCBI taxonomy): Eukaryota > Metazoa > Chordata > Actinopteri > Siluriformes > Loricariidae > Parotocinclus > Parotocinclus spilosoma. Next base: position 2,892,300 of record JAVSBV010000074.1, on the reverse strand, counting down.
CACTGAAGAAGTCACTTAGATGAGTGACAAACGTTTTTCTCCCACAAAAGCTTCTGTCCAAATGAACTCTGATGAGTACTGATGAACATACTGGGATTTTCTGACCTGGATTATTGAGCATGCATCAAGACACGTTCACCCTGTTCCCCTTCTAGAAAAAGGCTACCCTTTTTCTTGGCTGCTACCCTGAAAAAGACGTAGGAGGGTCAACTTTTGCTATCAGGGGTGCTGATAGTGTAAATAAATACTTACAACTGCTTAGATTGCGCTCTGCACTCAAGGCCTATGGGGTTCCTTGGGGTAGCCAATTAGATAATCATCCCTTCTCGAGCATCTACAGAAATTTAATTCAACCAGGGGTTTGGTGTCTTATTTGTACAATTTATTTATTGCTGGGAAATCCCCATCCATAGGTGCTATCTCAGTTTGGTCTAGGGAATTTGATAGAATTGGTCTAGAACTTGACTGGGAAACTGTTTGGACTAATATTTTCTCATGTTCCAAATCCTGGCTCATCAGTTAATACACGTTAAGTTTGCCCACAGAGTCTATATAACACCTTGCAGAGCATAATTAATGAAACTGTCAGACGATACATTTTGAAAGAAATGCAGCACAGACTCTGTTGAGGACTATCTCCCCATGTTTCGGGAGTGCCCACTTATCGTCGAATTTTGAACATGTTGTCCAAAAACTTTCGGACCTATTAATGTGCAGTACAGTCGAATTCGGTTAATTGGACCACCGGTTAATGGGACCAGCTGCTTATTCAGACGAAATCCTAAAGTACCGAAACAAATCCTATTATAAACGTGTAATGTTATTGGCTTATTTGGACCAAATTCCGCTTAATCGGACCAAAGAACGTGAGAGAATAAGAATAAGAAAAAGAAGCCACAAGTCGCCACCTAGCGATCAGTGATTTATGGGAGGATTCCTGGGTTCTCCGGAAGAATTGATGCTTTTATCAATAGTCAGGAAATCCGAAAAGTTGTGTCCACTTTCTTTCCCACAACGAAGCACCCAGTAGGCAGCAGCGTGGATGCATCTGCATCTTCGCTTTTCGGCGAACTGAAGTCAAGCGTAAAGAAGAGTGTCCGGCAACACGTGCAAGGAATTCCATCAGAACGCTTTAGTCAGTGAACTGTGGGTGTCTTGTCTCCCTTGCCAAAATGCCACGGACGAAAAATGCCATGACGTCCCGAAAAACTGAAAACATTGGTTTCCTCGCCTCACACTTACCTTCCAACAGAAAAAAATCTTGATGGCGGCCTTGACTGCCCCAAAAAAGTCATTTTGAAAGGCTGGTTTGAGCCTGATACAAATTTGGCAGCTGTTTGGCATTCCTATATTTTGGACATTTTAATTCTGGAGCGTGCCACAGCGAGTTACCATAAAGCCACATCACAAACAATAAATAACTGGTCAACTGCTATATCCTTTTTTCTTTGGACATCTGATGTTATGATTGGTAGCCTAAATGTGTTAAAAATTAAAAATGCATGTATAACACCCCCCACCCCCACCCGTGTTTATTTTAGTCATTAGTCATTAGCCCCCAGTCATTGTTAAAGCTATAAAAAAATATTAACAAAAAATACTTACCACTGTAGAACATAGAAGCCGGTTTTGGCTTTTCGTTCTTTTGTGCACAAACGTCTACATTTTCTGGTCAAATCTCAATTAAAAATCTGGTAAAACAATGGTCTGTCCAATCTAATTGTGTCCCAAGACTTTTGCACTTTACTGTACTGATCAAGCAAAAATAGAAAATGCAGGAATGTACCACTAGAGTTTTTGAAGGGTGCAGCCTGCCAAGCGGGACGAATCAATAAAAGAGGATCTGCCTTATTAGTTCAAACAGGGCGTGCATCATAATTCACAACGCACCCTAAGGACTCGCTTTGTATTCCACGTACACCCTGGTGCTCAGAGCGAGCGTCCGACGCTTTAAAAGGCTGTGACTAAACAGAATTACTGTTTTTCAAACAGCTTGTTGGAATTCCTAATACAGGGCGGCTCGGTGGGTAGCACTGTCGCCTCACAGCAGTGGAGTTTGCATGTTCTCCCCGTGTCCGCAGGGTGTTTACTCAGGGTCCCCCCGGTTTCCTCGCACAGTCCAAAGACATGCTTGTTAGGTTAATTGATGTCTCTAAAGTGCCCCTAGTGTGTGAGTCTATGTGTCCTATGACGGATTGGCCCCCTGTCTGGGGTTGTTCCTGCCTTGCTCCCTGTGCCGCCGTTTAGGGACCGGCTCTCCGGCGACCCTGTCTAGGATAGGCGGTTAAGAGTGAGTGTAACTTCTTATTAAAAGACATGTTAGCGATAAATATTCCTTGTTGTACCTGCTCAATTCCAGGTGGGCCTAGTCAGCACCACAAAGCTACCCGGTAGTGTTGTTAACCTGCTATTAGACAGCATTTTATGTAACTCAACGACTTTGTAGAGAAAAACAGACACGAGCGACACTCCACGTATTTTATGTTCTGCCAAGGATGCCCCGACAACTGCTTGTTTTTGCCCCGTGTGAGCAGATGATTTTCCCGTAATGCACCCGAGCCTTAACGCAGCACGGAGTAAACTGCCTCACGCACACTCCGAGTACACGCAGACCCCGATAATCACCCCGGACTTGTTTTGTAGTGTACACTATGTGCACCGACGCATGCCCCGGCTCTGCCCCCACCCCCAGCCGCACTGCCGAGCGTGCACGAGATTTCATTGAACCAATGATGCGTATTGTTCACGCAGACGGCCAGCATCTGCTCCCAAATGTCCTCATCGCCTTTCAGATCGTATAGCCCACTGTGTTTGTGGGATTTATTGTTTAGCCTACGCGCTGAATAATTACTGCCGCAGATTGGGCTGCCGTTTATAAGCAGCAAAACTGCTCAAGCGTGCTTATGGGGCTCATAATGAGTCTAAAGTAACGGTTCCAGTGCAGCGCACACCGATGAGCCGCAACACGACCACAACGTTTACGTAAGGGTCACATGTCCACATAAAGGCCCAAACCCAGGGTTTCCCAGCAAAACAGTACCCAGAGCATCATGATCCAGGATGGTTCGGTCCGCCCTGGCCCCTGGCCCTGCACTACATTTGTCTCGGGTCTATAATGTGCTCCTGGTCTCACCAAATCTACCAACAGTGACCCTGGTGTCGTTCCGGAGTAAGGGCCCTCTGGAGCTGGACCTGTGGGACATGATGCATACAAATCTGATGATAGAAAAAACCAATGGGATGCAGTTATACTGCACGATGTTTGCACTTTATGACCAACAAAAGGACGCATGCGCTGTAAGCACATTTCACAAGCGCTTAGACTGCTCCTAAACACTATCAATTTGGGACTTTACCAAGGCAAGAAATTCATTTTGCCCTATTATTAAGGTTATTGGTATTTTTTACAAATCAATCGCATTTAAGCGTCGTCTAACTGCTTGATGCACGCGGGGCGCATTAATACACAATAAAGTGGCCGTGATGAGGCCCGAGCACGTGTAGTATTTTACGCGGAGCGACCCCTCAGCTTTTAGAGCCGGCCGGATCCTCTTTTACAAGTCAGGTACTAGTTTTATTATCTGTTTTATTATCATATTAGTTTTATTATCAGTTTGCGTTTCATTCTTAATTCGTATTTTAAGACAAATAAATAAAATAAATATTTATTAATTTCCGTACAACATATGTGTCTTACGAAACGGTTAAAACACACGGTGCTCTTAAACTGACCAATCAGCGCGCTCTGCTGCTTTTGTTCTTCGCATGGAGCCAAATTCAAAAGCTAACGTCGAATTTTGACCCAATATATTCGAATGCATTCTTTCATATAAATAAATTAAAACTACAGCATTCAACTAAATTTTTTGTAAACGTATAAAATTCGCTTATTTATCCGTAAATTCAACGTGAACGCAAACTTACTATGGCCACCAGAGGGTAAACTGTCGTTAGTCGTTTTGCTTGGGCTGTTCGATTCGTGAGCCGCGAAACCGACTCCCATTCAGACAGTTCATCTTGGGAGTCGATTCTGCGAGTCATTTCTTCGATCCTCGAGACAAACAGGGTGAACACGTGCAAGTTTAATTTGGCCTTATTCCATATTTTTGCACATCATGAAATAATCATTTATTGTTATATTATAGCAATACTAAATAACAATTCAGGGTATCTGGCACATGCCTCGTCTCGGTTGTGTGTTCCAGTTTATAATGGTAAAAAGACTAAAAAGCCAGCATGAAAGCACTTATTGAACATGACAGACATTTGCGCCTTCCGCATTGCTTTCTACTTCAATGAATGTCAAAAAATCTGAGAAATGTACTTTATTTTTGTCCGTTTTGCATATTTTCTTATTTACTGAATCGACTCCGAATCTCTCTAATGATTCCCAAAGCATGAGTCGGAGAATCGGCTCTTGATTCGGAATCGACTCACAACCCGGTAGCTTAGCAAGCTAAAACATGGCTGCGCCTAGATTCCTCTAGAAAGTTTTCTTGAAAAAAAATGTCCTGTTTCGAACACATAGACGCGCTGAGGAGACAAAACAAGGATCTCCTGGTTAAACTAAAGCATACGACGGAGCAACTGCAGAATTTGAAGTTGGCACACCCGAACGAAGAAGCTGAAAACGAAGCATCGCGTCCGGGCCGGGTTTCTATGGTTACTAAAGGCGGACAGCAGGACCGATCGGCTTTAAGGGAGAATAATGGCAGATTTTGTAATGGAGCGATTACTGGGGCTGTCGGTGTAAAACATCCACATGTTGCTCGAAAAGCTCTGTGCAAAGCAAAAATAAAAAGCACTAACGCAACAGGAGCAGGTGAGACTTTCGAATATAGCATAGTGCTTTATAAATATATATATGCCTCGACGTTTAACCCATTTAATCTCAAATTCCCACATCTGGATTTCTCAACGATATTTATTGTTATTATTATTTATTATTGTGATTTTTAATCAGTAGCGTTATTATCCTTTGGTGCCGTTAAGTCGATCGCGACACCTGGTGGCCAAATATAGCTATGCAGTGTTGCCAGGTGTACGATAGGTATCGTATTTGTACGATAATTTTGCCAATTACAGTCGATTCCGGTTAATGGGACCACATCGGGACACGATCGTTTTGGTCCTAATAACCGGCTGGTCCGATTAAAC
>JAVSBV010000074.1:2837339-2852254 GCA_033117975.1 Parotocinclus spilosoma | reverse complement strand
AATTACGTGTTTCAATAAACAAAAAGTTTGTAAGCAACAGTAGTTCTTTGTTTGTACGTTTGCTATACGTGTAAATTATTGAGTCTATTTGAGTCTTGGTTCTCCCAAGGTTTGAGTGGCCTAGATGTTAATTGAATAATTACGTTGTAGTAATAGTAAAGTTAAGTAAATAATATAACTTAAATCAATAATAAAATTTAAATTAGAAATAAAATTCTAAATTAATAACAAAATAAACTTTTAAATGATAGTAAACTAAATAATGCAATTAAGTGTTATTCTTAATTTTTTATCCATGACACAGTGCCTAAGACTAATTGGCAAGCAGAGGGGTACAAATCTACCCCTCTAAATTCTGTGCGCCCCATTATGATCAATATCTGGACACACTCCTGTACCAGAGTATTGCTGTCAGATCCAAAGAAGCCAAATTCGTCACTCCAGGGGGCATTTCTGTTGCTCCAGGGTCCAATGACCATAAATCACTCATAGACATTTTAAAATAAGGTGTACTTAATGAAGCGATTAGTCAGTGTATGTGTGTGTGGATTGACATAGAATAAAAATTTTATATGACTTGATCAGCAAGGTGGTGCCACACAACTCTAAGGACTGTGTGTGAGTGAATGTGAAGGAGTGTGTGTGTGGTACCATCCAATAGGCTTGCACCCTGCCTTCCCGAAGTAGACTTCTGAGCCGCTTGCGATCCTGTCCAGGATACAGCGCTAAGAATGATTATTGACGAACATGCTTGGTTTCGTTCATTTTTCAGATTTTATTTTACAGCAGAAATTATATAAAGCATTCAGAAAACATTTTCCATATTTTAAGGGCAATTCAAAATGTTTTGCATGGCTTCAGCAGCTGAATATTTTTTTTTAACATATCCAACAATTCAGTGATGCTCGTACATGCACAATTACAGAAAAATTAATCTCACAAGAAGGACAGGAAGAGAGACAGCTGAGGAAAAACAGAACGTGAGCCAAACTCATTGGAGGTGGGGAGAGGAAGAGGGTACAAAGCAGGGGACGGGGGCAGAAAGAGGGGAACAAATAGAGAAAGGGATAAGGGGGAAAGAGAGGACTAATACTAGGTATACATGCAGAGTGTTGTACCCACTGTCTTGTAAGAAAGATGGGGCTAATATTCACCTATTTTTTTTCTGATTTTCATTTGCAAAGGATGAAAACGTGCATTAGGCTCGGGAATTATGAAATAGATGTCCGTAGATCACTGAATGCCTGACTTTCTTTACCAATAATTGCATAAGAGGAAGTGAACTAAGCATGACTTTCTTTTTTTTTTTTTCGTTTTAAACATGATCTATAGCACTCTGCTTAATATAAACTGAAAGTCTTTATTGCTCTGAATTTGTAAATAAGAAGAGTGATGATTGGTTCTATTTAGGCCTAAACTACATATTCTATTTTTAAGTAGGGTTGGAAAGAGAACAAACAATATATAGGTAATCTATTACAGTACATGAACAGTTGGTATGTTCCAGTCCAGTCTTGGCCAAACGTTAACCCGTTGTATGCACACTGTCGTTTGTCTGTCCCTATCTGAGCCATTAAACAGGTGTGTGACATCAAACTAGCTCAGCACCAAAACGAGACTACGAGTTCAGCAAGGATTTTGGTAACACCAATTCACAAGGCTCTACGAACAGAAATCAGTGTGGCTGCCGAGTCGGGATGAAGGGCAAGTCTCACGTCAATGTGTGCAGAGTTGGTGTTGGAATCTGACTGGTATGCTCAGATTTCCTTTATGCCCCACACATTGAGGTATTGTTTTCAGGCGGATTTGGAAATGGTAAGTAACAAATGCTCAAGTGATGCTCCCTGGTCTGTTGATTTGCGAGAACTACCCTGCTTCCCTATGTTTGCGTGATTTGAGTCTCTGAAAACAAAATGGAAGTAGGCTAGCGCACGATGGATTCTCCTGTTTTTTTTTAGCTAGACTCAAAGCCCTGACCTAGTCTAATTTAGTTTGAACAGTAGTCATTAGAGGTTTAACTCTAACCCTCCACATATTGGCACCCTGAGTAAAATTCCAAAAAGGAGGTAGACCGTTGCCTATGCTGATCTGAGAGGCAACAGACGAGGCGAGGCAGATACTGAGCATCTTATAGGTCTACTCATGTTTAAGCGTCCGGATCTAACACAGCCATGTAAAACTACTCGAAGGTGCTGATAGGCAATCCAGAACCAGGATGGGGAACCACCAGCACCTTTCAGAGTGGATTTTATGGTGACATCGTGAAGTATTCAAGACTGAAATAACTTAATGAGGAATTAAAGTTATTCTTCTATAACACTGGCATCACAACCCACAATATGAGTCCTGCTATGTGCTTCTGTCTGCATTGGACATGACAATATGAAACAAGCATCAATCTAACAGTTCCAGATCCCCATTCTACTGGCCTATAAAGCACCGTTTCTTAATCTCTCCTATAACGCTCGAGTATCTGACTCGTTTATGCATGTGAAAGTTAATAATGATTCGAAGTACCTACATGAATGAATCAATCCTCCAATCCTGAGAAAAAGAACAGGTTTACAAAAGCTGGCTGATCTTCCACATTTAGGGAAAGTTTTGAAGAGGAGGGATAAACCGAGGCTAGGGAGGAATATCATAACTCTTGTTCGAACAATAAAACCAGTTCTCAGCCTTGCATATCCACACATAGCAAAAGACAAGAGAGACCATCACTGTTAAGTAATAAACTCCTAAAATGGGATTTCTCAGAAGGTTACGTTTGAGGCACTTTCTATATGAATACTAATACCAAATCTCTACCAAAAAGATCGGACTGAAAAGGAAAACACGATGTTTTCAAGAATCCATAAGACCTGTGAATGAGCACTATACTTTTTCATACTTTACACCATCATTTATAAGCTTCCATAGAAATCCAGAATCGTTAAAGCAAAAGCCCTTACGTAAATAAAGATATACATAAAATAAATAAGACAATCAGATCAAAACTCACCACGCGTTCACCTCTGGGCCTTTGGACTGTTGTTAGACAACACAACACACATTTGAACAAAAGGTAGTTTGTAACAAGATGGTTGGAAGGTTAATGAAAATATGTCAGGCTTGATCAGACAAATCAAGAGTAGCGTTTTGTTCACCTTCAGAAAAAGTACTGGAAATGTGAAAGGCATTTAGTGTCCAGCATGAGATATATATCACTAATGGTGCCTGTTACCACCTCACCAACAAGTACCTTTTTCGGACAATTTGTGCGCCATTTAAACTAAAGCAACAGTTTTATGATCATGTAAAATTTTTTTAAAGAACGTCTTTATGCCCAAACACTCTTTGTGCAGCTGCAGTGCTGAAATAGCACATTTAGATAACATGTTAATGATGTATGAAATCCAAATGGAGCACAGCCATTATGGTTCAGCTGTGGCTTTCCTTAGAGGTGAATCAATATGCATTGTCTCAACATGAATATATCCCTTAGTAGATGGAGATTGCCTGTTCGAGACTGCCATTTACAAATTTCTCCTGCATGCTTTTTATTAACCATCCTAAGAACAAGAAACACGATTTCAGAACGGCTCTTATCCGGAACTTTTTACATTTTTCTATCGACACTGAGGTGTGATGAGTGAAATATGAGTACAGAACTACAGTGAAACCAAGGTTCATAGCTCTTCCTCTGTGCTGCCTTTACTGTACAACTACGTGGGCGATGTAATGATATTTCAAACCCAGAATCTTTACCATCTACATTCATCAGGGCCGGCCCTTTCATTAGGTAACATAGGAAAATGCTAGGGGTGCCGTCTGTCCGGGGACCTCTGACCTCTCGCTTCTCTTCATGAGAGATTTCAAAATCTGACAGATGTTAATGACAAATTGGAGTGCTCCTCAACTTCACCAACATGTCAAATGATGAGACGCTAGAGCACTGTGAATCCCTGACCACTGCTCTGACCCATGATGGACAGCCAGATATTGATGGCAGGGAACTTGCAATGGAAATGCAAAATTTTCCACATATGCCTTCAAAAAATATGACAAGCATGGAACTCTTGACCTTCCTTCATGAGAAGAAGCTGGCAGAAATGTTCCCAAATATGTTGGTAGCTCTGAGAATCTCTGCTACTCTTCCTGTTACAGTGGCTGCTGCTGAAAGGAGCTTCTCTAGGCTCAAATTCATTAAAACATACCAGAGATCTACTATGGGTCTAGAACTTTCCATGATTAGTATAAGTTGTGAGATCTCACAGCAGCTTTCCTATGATGATGACATAGTTGACTAATAAAGGCAAGGTGAATTAGGCTGTGAAACAATGTTGCAGTAGGAATATTGCCCTGATTTGCACTGGTGGTAGTTGTTTTTTATTTATTTTTGCACTACCTTATGTAAAATATTTTTTCAATATTTTTTGTGCAATATCTTTATCTTTATATATTGTTATACTGTTACATTTATAATTAATGTACTTTTTTTTTCCTTAATTCTGATTTTACTGTTGTTTTCGTTCTAAAATTAAAAAAAAACTCAAAAACATAAAGCTTTGCAGTGTCTGTGTGAGTGTATAAACCGGATAATTGATGATGCAGGAGGCACCAACCAAAATCTCGCCTAGGGCACCACATTGGTCATGGCCGGCTCTGACATTCATTCATGGAGCCAATCCCTTTTTATGAAATGATGGCTTAGTAACAAACTAAAGATCCATGGAGATGGTACATTGAGCTGTAACTCTGTATGCATATGGTCATAGATTAGGCCATTTGTTGGTTTGCTTTTGTCATTTTGTTCTTTTTTTTGTGTGGAATTGGTTGTTTTTCTCTTTCAAAATATCCAAATGTAACAACCATAAGCAGGTTCCTGCACAATTATGCTGCAATGTCATGGGCCAGTTCTTTCCATGTCCCTTCCAAGTGCTGTCAGGAAAAAAAAGTCTTCAGCTCCATGGCAATCGTTCCTCAAATTTAAAAACAAAATCTATGAAGAGTGCAAAATAGCATGAAGATAATGTCATATTTCCCAGATAAAGTCTTCGTTTGCTGATGGAGAGGAAAAATAAACAATGCTGTGGCAGTATCGGGATCATAAGAATCAATCCAACTGTCATTAATGGAACCGTGGGAGTGGAACGCAGGTTTAGATCCTGTCTGAGACTGCAGAGTATGCACGCTAGATTAAAGATTTAACAGTCAATCACACTTGTCTGATAATGGACAATAAGCTATTTCACAGATTTCCCTTGATTGTTTCATTGAAATGATTCAGTGGAACGCCGTATTGCTCCTGTACTCAGTGTTTGCTGAACTAATACAGTTTTGAATACTAACTTATGGACTGTATTAGATAGGTTAGAACAGAAAACCATGCACTGCTGGGAGAGAGAAAGAGAGAGAGAGAGAGGGACAGGAAGAGTTGGTGTTTGTAGATACAGGTAGAAAGGTTTAGAAGAATGGAGCATGGTCAAAGAAGGATAAACAGGGGAGGATAAAACACTAAATCTAAATATTTATTGTTGCAAACAGGGGTATCAACTTTGCAAATGTCACAATTATTTATAATTATTTATCTAATCTCAATAATTAGGGCTGTTTGTGGTCAGACCAGGCATAGTGTTTGTTATAAAGTTCTGTATTTTAACAGAACAGTGTACAGTGTACAGTGGGGACAAAAAGTATTTTGCCAGCCTCTGATTGTGCAAGTTCTCCTACTTAGAAAGATGAGAGAGGTCTGTAATTTTTATCATAGGTACACTTCAACTATAAGAAACAAAATGAGAAAGAAATACAGGAAATCACACTGTAGGATTACTAAAAAATTTATTTGTAAATTATGGTGGAAAAATAAGTATTTGGTCACCCACAAACAACAAGATTTCTGGCTCTCACAACCCTCTAACTTCTGTAACCTCTTCTGTCCTCCACTCGTTACCTGTATTAATGTATGGCGTACATTGACGTAATGCACAATGACGTAACCAGTTGAATTGTAGACCTGCACCAGGCTGGGAAGAGTGAATCTACAATAGGCAAGCAGGTTGGTGTGAATAAATCAACTGTGGAAGCAATTGTAAGAAACTAGAAGACATACAAGATCATTGATAATCTCCCTCCATCTGTGGATCAAAGTGATGAAGAATGTTAACAGTGAGCAAAAATCCCAGAACTACATGGAGGAACCTGATAAATGACCTGCAGAAAGCTGGAACCAAAGTAACGAATGCTACCATCAGTAACACACACCGCCGAGAGGGACTCAAATTCTGCAGTGCCAGGCATGTGCCAGGTGTGTCCCCCTGCTTAAGCCAGTGCATTGTGGCAGTAGAGGTTCTCTGCCCCATTGCTGTATCTGCCCTAAGCTCTAGGGGTCAGTAGAGTCTCTTGGCTCTTATTCAGTTTATGTGCAACCAGGGTTTGTTAATAAGCATTCATGTTGTAAAGTTAATGTTTGTATTTAAGTATCTGTGTTTTGTATACAGAGAGTTTTTGGGATAAGCCATTAACTTTACATGGAAGTGCGTTGACAACCTTTGCATGGCGACCAGGTTTAATCAAGTGCAAGGTCATTCATCAATATGCCTGAAAGGGAGTTTTCCAGCAGAGATTGCAAGCCTGCCTTTGTGTGGACTAGCCATCTTTGTGTGGAGATGCAGAATCCTCATCTAGAATTGGGTGAGCTCGCTCCAACTATATAACTCGGAAAAGACACTGAGGCAAATACGACATTTAGGGGAAATGAGCAAATGAACTGAAAACGAAAACAGTGGTTAATATGGACTGTATAGGAAATCATGTAATTAAAAGTGTGGTTTTGTCCTAGCAGTTGCTGTATAGTAGAGCCATTTTTAGTTAACCTTGTTGGGAGTAGTGGCAAGTGTTACAACATGTCCAGGCCTGTCTGAAGTTTGCCAGAGAACATGTGGATGATCCAGAAGAGGATTGGGAGAATATCTTGTGGTCAGATGAAACCAAAATAGAATTTTTGGTAAAAACCCAACTTGTCGTGTTTGGAGGAAGAAGAATGATGAGTTGCATCCAAGGAACACCATACCTACTGTTACGACGAATCTTTTGGTCGAAAGGCTCTGAAGAAGCAGTCGTTGAATCCAGGAAGTTCTTATCAAAAAACACTTTATTAAGTGTAAAAGTAGTCTGTGAAAATATATCCGAGCTAAGCCGATCGGCGGTCCTTTTCTCCTGCAATTCAGAACGAACGGCAGCGACCTCCTTCTCTACTGGTTGAGCCAATGAGTGCTCACCTAGGCTCCTCGTTCTCTACTGGTTGAGCCAATGAAATATGCTAAAGCCTCCACTCCGTCTCCCCCTCTAAGACCCAAACAAAAAATGTTTGACCCCTGTCATTGCCAACAAAGGTTATATTACAAAGTATTGAGTTCAACTTTTGTTATTGACCAAATACTTATTTTCCACCATAATTTATAAATACATTCTTTAAAAATCCTGCAGAATGTGCAAATCCTGCAGGTCAGAATGTGAAGCCATTATAAGAGCAAGAGTATATATTAGATGCTACAAACGAGGCCGATTTGATGGACGGTGGCTACAGCTTCTGCTTTAGACGGCTGATCTGGAGTCAGCCTCTCACGTTCGAAAATGAGCTTGGTGTCGCTGTTCACTACAATCAAGTCTAAACCATGAAAGCACATTAAAAGCTTATTTATTTATGATATCAACTAAAAATAACTGAAACTGAAATAACTGAAATAGTCCCAAATAAATAAATATTTATTATACTAATGCATCCTGTGTGCATTTGCAGGTTCTTCCTGACTATATGAAGAGTTTGTTAAACGTTCTGCCACTTCTCAACATAAGTGAGCAGCGGTTTAATAAGGTGGCTAACAGGGTCACTGCACCGACAGTGTACGCTAATATTACATTTATTGTCTTTAACTAGTAACTTTTATAAGTTAAGTTCTGAGAGGAAGCCAGCTTGTTGGCCTTCACATAGCAAACCATGACTAAGGATCAAATCCAGCTGTCTCTTATATACAATTACAGTCGAATCTGGTTAATAGGACCACCAGTTAATGAGACCAGCCGCTTATTCAAACCAAATCCTAAAGTACCAAAACAAATCCTATTATATACGTGTAATGTTATTTACGCTTATTTGGACCAAAATTCGGCTTAATCGGACCAAAGAAGGTGAGAGCAAATAATAAAAAGAAGCCACAAGTTGCCTCTTAACCACTGCAAAGCAGGTCAGCAATTTATAGGAGGATTTTTGGGATCCCTGGGGAGAATTTATGCTTTTATCAAAGGTCAGGAAATCTGAAAAGTTGTGTTGACAAGAGTAAAACCAGCGAGAGGTGAACACGTCCACCACTTCCTTTATTTTGTTCAAGTGCAGTCCATCAAGAGAACGCATCAGATCACACTGGATAAGTTCTTCAAACGTTGACTGGAATTTAGTAAGAACTTTTTTTTTACAGTATTTATACACTTCACATGCTGAGTATCTATACATTGTGTTGTAGAACGTTTCGAAAAACCTTGCTGCAAACTTATTTTTCAATGAACAAAATTTGTAAGCAACAGTAGTTCTTGTTGGTACATTCGCTATACGTGTAAATCGCACAATAAAAGGTTTAATAAACATTTAATATGTTACATAGCACATCCCGTCTTCTAACATAGGGCATGTTCATTTAATCGGACCTGCCAGTTATTAGGACCAAAACGATCACGTCCCGATGTGGTCTCATTAACCGGATTCGACTGTATATACATGAAAAACTTGACATATCCTTTGTTCCAGACTTACTAACCAGTACTAACTGAATTTACATTATCAAACTGTGTCTTCTTTTCACACCTTTATTTACTTGGTTGAAGAGATTCAATTATTTGCATGATGGTGAAAACAACAATAAACAGCTCCTTTATTTCTGAATAATTCCTATTTGTAAATCAACCACCATACCTTAAGAGATACCGTCAGCCCTATAAACCCGCAAATCTTTACTCTCTTTCCAGGACTTGTCATTTGAGCCTTGTTCACCTTTTGCCTCATTCATTTACATATAAAAGCTTGGTATTCAAGGAAATGTCCAGTGATATAAATGGGGAGACCAGATGCAGCAGCAGTGCACAAGTTCTTACACACTTTAGTTGTGATGAAAATTATTGCTAAGTTCAGGTTTGCAACTTAGTCAAAACGAGTTGCACCAAACAAACTAGTGTGTCTACTGTCTACCGACTGGACCACCAGTCATCTTTAAACAGAGCAATACCCTCCAAGTTTGCAAGTGTGTATAGCTCTGTGTTATTCTGCCACTGGGTCATTAAACTGTTTATAATATATATGTTTTTATTATTTATTTATCTTCCAAAAGACATAACACAATATTAACCATCATCACAAGGGAATTTCAAGACAAATAAGCACAATTATACCCACAACTATTACATTCAACCTAATTCAGCTTTAAAATATGGGGATACATATACAGAATATTGTGGTGCAATATATTTTGTTAAAAAATATTGTTACCTTAGAATGTAAGAAATATGTGCCACTTGCTGTCTGTGTATCCATGTTGGTCGGCAGGTTATGCATTTGTTGTTATTATGTAAAAGTAACAATTTTTACCTCAGCTGTCAAGCATGCATTAGTTAGTTGTTACTATTTAAGACACAACATATGGCTTCGCAACTGCATTTAGTAAAAGCAGATTTTAAAAACTAACTAGTGTTAAGTCAGGAATAAGTAAAGTCTTAAAACATAAGAATGCAACCCGGTGCTGGAATCAATGTCACGCAGACTCACAGTATAGTTCTGGAACTTTAAGCTTTCCTGTTGTTGTATCTTCACTAAGCTAATCTTTAACATCAATCCCAGTGGGTACAACATCTAATCTGGTAAGGTGTAAGCTTTTGTTTGCAATAGAGCCAGTAATTACAAGGTAATTATGCTCTGTAAAACCGCCAGTCTAATAGTGATTTTAAAACTGCAGAGAACTCACACATTATCTAAACAAATACATTACCAATAAGTTCCTGAGTAAAATGGTTGCCTGGCTTCCATACATTTTATGGTAGGAAACTTACACAGCACAACTTCCTTAACAGTGCTTAAACATTCAGACACTGTTGTGAATTATTCGTGTACGTGTAAGGTATTACATATTCTCTACAATAAATGTAAACACTAGACTGACTCAGGAAACACTACTCAAATTATGCCACATTTTATTAAAACAAGCCTTCAGTTTTTTACCTGAACTGAATAAACATACCTTGTTAATGGATGTTTTTGGCTCTGTATTGGGAATAAAGTCCTGTAAGAATATATTACTCAGATATGCAACATAACTCTTGCAAATTAATACATTTTTCTTGATTAGTCTCTGAAATGTGTGCAATGATCAGTGTTTCTGAGAAATGCCCCCCTTTTTGTCTTCACAGTACGGATGTGTTTTCTGTCACACAGAATGAAAAGAGTGCTGCCAGAGTTACCATGGCAACAGAGGGAAAGTTTGCCTGAGAATGTGTTCCAATAGGAGGCAAAATGCACAGTGCCCAAGGACAGGTACATTTGCCCAATGGACTGTGGATGAGATGACAAACTTTAGTATTTAGGGACAATATGGATTTCTGCATCAAGGGCAGATTTAAACTGGGGATACATGATTTCTAACTATAATCCTTTGGAGAACAGTAAATGATATTAGGCATTCTATATATATTTTCAGTTCTGTTCTTTTAGTCACTAGTGGCCACTGCACTTTGTAGTTCTAAATTTTCTTTGCCCCCTCTACTCTGTTTTCAAATGTTAATGAACCCCACAGGACTATCACAGATCATATACTATTTGTATTACTGCAGTGGCTTCGACGTGGTGGTAGTGTGTTATTGTGTGTTTTATTGGTTTGGGTAGATCATATATAGCAGTGCTGCTGGAGTTTTAAACAACATCAGTGTGACTGCTGGACTAAAAATTGTCCACATAGCTAAAATGTCCAGCCACCTGCATCCTGAAGGCCGAATCCTGTGAACACAGATGAAGAAACTAAACAGCAACAAATGAGCTACTGTCTCTGACCTTGCATTGACAAAGTAGGGTACTAAGGTGACGATTGAACTCAAGCAACCTTGCTGTGTAATCATTCCAGATCAACACAGTACTAGACTGGCCTGACTGCAGTGGTGCAATTTGTGGTGCATTATGAACGGCAAAGTATGACAATGGAGACCCCAGACTGTTAAGCAACTAAATTCCACCCACTAAGCTTCAATAATCAGTGCCCTCAGTACCCAAACACTAATTGAGAGCTGTTAAAAGGAAAGGTGATGTAACACAGTGGTAAACATGCCCCCGTCCCAAGTTCTTTGGAATGTGCTGCAGCATTAAAAGTCAAAATAAGTGAAAATTTGCAAAAAACAATAAAGTTAATCTGTTTGAACAATAAATGTCTTGACTTTGTAGTGTATTTGATTGAACTTATAGTATGTTAAAAAGGATTTGCTAATCATTGTTTTAAGTTTTATGCTTTACGCAACATCCCAACTAAACTTAACCCATCAGCCAGTTGAAAAACAACCCTTAAATAGTAATTAAATTAATTTATTTCTTAATATATAAAAACTACAATATAGTTACTGTGGTCGTGTGCCATGTAGAATTTCCAACAAAGATCACAAATCATGTGTCAATAATTCTGCACTGATTAGTTAAAAAAATAAAACCTGACAAATAGTGTATAGGCCTCCTCCATGCAGTCAAGGCCTTGACTTATTGAAGCTTGTCCTGTAGTATCTGGCACCAAACCATTAGCAGCAGATCCTTTAAGCCCTGTAAGTTTTAAGGTGAAGCCTTGGATCTCATATGTTTGTCCAGAACATCCTACAGATGCTTGACTGGATTGAGATTTGAGGAAAGTGTAAGCCAAGTCAGCACCTTGATTTTCTGGCTTATTCCTGAAACCATTCCTGAACAACTGACGGTGACAGTATGCACTATACTGATAAAAGAACTTCTACATGTTCATGAAAGCTCAATGTTTACCAAAAGAACATTATCCAGATCATCACAGTCATTGGTAAGCATTTCACCTGTTTTATGTCTGAAATTGTTGCTGATACATATACCATTCATTAACATGAGGTTCTAGGTTATGGTGATGTCCTTACTTATTGACCAGTGCTTGTAAACTAGCACATATTTGCTGGTTGTGCCCATTGACCAGTATACTGCTGCTTATAACACAACATTTTTCTAACATGATCTATGCTATATTTCCAGCAGAGTAAAGATGCAAGCATTTGATCTGTTATTTGTGAAAAAGTGTGTTAGCTATTGTGTGAGGTAGTTTGTTCATTTGAGAGCTGTCAGCCCTTAGTTATTGACTATATACTAATATTAACTCAGATTATGCCATTTAATATCCGCTTTACGTTCTGTGAAACCACATTATCACACCACAACACAAAGTTATTTAGGATACTGTAATGTAAAGCATATTTTCACCATAAAACTTTATGCAAATGTTATTTTATGTAAATACATCCAATCCAACCATTATACACATGCTACATATTAACTTAGATGCTGGTACAATATACCTGACACATTGTATCAGCCAGTTGACTTATGGTCATAGGTTAGATAGGGTTACGTTATAGGTTGGAGAGAATATACAGGCATTGGGGCACTAAAAATGAGTACTACTTATAATAGTACAGACACATACACTTACAAACACCATTTACATTGCCACTTACACCATTTACATGAATCTGTATCAGAAAATTATACTGAAAGACACAAATAACTTGCACAAAACGCGTCACCCAAGCAAGAACTGTCTCTAGTCTAAACATCAGCTAATAAGAAAGTAGGGAGACTGGAAATTAGACTGCTCTTAAACTCCCACCTCTGCTCAATAATCTGTAAAGTCGATTGGTTGTTGGGGTGACCAGCTGTTCAGGGTAACAACATCTGGAGTTAAGACATATTTTTAATCTCCTATTATAATTTATTATCATTTTAAGACTTTGGTGGTTAAATGAATGGGCTTTTATAGCCTTTTATTTGTTTTGCATTACCCTTTTTTAATTAGGCTGTTAGAAATTGTAATTACACATTTTATTCTTGATATCCCTGTTATGCATCCCCAGCGTAAAAAACTGTAAAAGCTGTGTAGCCGCATGTTTATGGAACCCTACATTGGGCTGGTGCTCTGCTCAGCATATATCTCTACCATTACAGAGTATATTCTAAGATCCAGATAGGTTTCAGCCAACCCTAGACAGAACAGGAAGCTGTAAAACAACAGAATGACTTGACCTTTTGTTTTACTGCAAAGATGCCAGGATAGTAACAGTATCGAGTATAGGTCAGCACTTAGAACTTTATTATCAGTATAGTATTGGAAGTGGAGTTGAAAAAGGATAGGCACATCCATTAATATTTTAGTATTCTGGAGATTATAATCACATCTTTAATCATTTAAATGAACAACACGCATGAGCTGTTTTGAGAAGAAATCTGCAGGATAGTGTCTTGCAGAATTTATACAGTACCTGTGCTATAAATTATTTAGTTTTGGAAATGTAATTTGTAGTTTAGATATATTTGTGGTTGGTGGAAACCCTGTTATTGGTCTCCAAAATGTTTGGACCAAATGTCCAAATTTTTTTATTTTCACATGCACTGTGACCTCAGCATTGTATAGTTGGTTTAGCTACTGTTTGACAGGATGACAGATGAAATAAGCTGAAATTCCAAGTAACTGTTAAAGGTTTTATTTTACAGTGAACTGTTTACAGCAAACCCCCTTATTCATGCCCGCAAAGAGCATGCAAAACAGATATCAATATCAGCAACGTCAACAAATATGCACTTCAAAAAGTGCTATTTGAGACAAAACATCTTCACAATCGTTTTCACACTGATAAAAAAAAGCAGCTATCTTTGGCTGGTATCTTAGCTGTGTTGTGTCAACTTTGTTAACATCAGACACACTGCACTGCAAAAAGTTATTTAAGCCTGTCTAGTGTCTCTATTACACTTGACATTTTCTGTTTAAATTTGAAGTGATGCCTCACAGAGTAATATGAGAGCATTGTACAAGATGAATTTATTGAAAGTTTTGTGGCTAAGTGATGTTATCAAACAAGTTGTATATAATGTATATATATGTATATAATTTCCCCTCTGTCAAACTGTAAATACTTTTCAATTGAATATGGAAATCCAGCCTGTTAGGGTCAGATTTCTAGGTGTGTTTTACTTGCCCTCCTTTTTCGATATGCTTTGGCCTTTTTTGATTTTGCTGCATTGCTGGTAGTTTTTTAAAAGAGATTGAGCGCTCATTTTGCTGACATTCACTACGTATCAAATGCTGTTTATTTTAACAGCATCTGCCATTTGTTTGTATGAGCCTGGCTCACTTCTAGTATGCCAGCTTCGAGCTCTGATTCCTGTACCTGTTTCAGAGCCGATTCATGAATCAGTTCTGAGCCAGTTTATCGCTTTCAATTCACTCTCTCGTCACATTGCCGTTTAGCTGTAAATTTACCCTACACCTTTTCGGTGCTTAGTTTTTTTTTGTTTGTTTTGTTTTTTTTTATCTGAAGCGGCTTCCTTATTTTTGAGGCCGTTTTTGCCATTTGCCATTACCCAGGGGTACACTGTTGCGATCCAGGTTCAATCCCAGCTACAAATCATTCTTGTTTTCCTTTACACACTCAGTGCTAATCAGCAGTTGTTTTTGCATCATCATTCATGTACAGTGCATCCGGAAAGTATTCACAACGCTTTACTTTTTCCAAATTGTGTTACGTTACAGCCTTATTCCAAATTGTATTAAATTCATCTTTTTTCTCAAAATTCTACACAAAATACCCCATTATGACCATGTGAAAAAAGTTTTCTTGAGAGTTTTGAAAAT
>JAVSBV010000074.1:2816310-2827340 GCA_033117975.1 Parotocinclus spilosoma | reverse complement strand
TATTATGAATTTCTTGATGTTGTTTGATTTATTTTCTTCATTTATTTTGTAAAAAAAACTGTTGTATAAAAGCAATAGAACACGCGAGGTCTTGTGTTATCGCTTGTGATAACACACTCCCTCTCGTGTTCTATTGCTTAAATATAGACCGCAGGCGTTAAAGCAAATGGATGTTAATTGGCTAGTCGTTAAACAGCACAATCCTGTACTACAGTTAAACCCAAGAGATCAAACAATGAGTAATAACACACTTATAAATACTTACAATAACTGTGTGTCTATTTATTTCTACTAAATATTTTCAGTTATGAATGTAAAAAAGCTGTTAAAACCTGAACCTTTGTTGATCTCATTGACCTATAACATATGAATCCTCAGATTTTTATTTTACCCAGTTAAATCTGACAAGGGTGGCAAAAGCCTATCCTGGACTTCACAGGAATTATCTGTAATCATTGACACTGCAACATCGAAGCAGTTTTACTTATTGATGTTTTGCCAGTTAACAGAAATAAGGCCTTATCTTGTGTACACCTCGCTAAGATCCGACATGATTTCTAAGACTATATCATATTTTACTCCATAAGCAACATATTAATTAAGTGTCCATGATGTCTGTGAACCTAGTAAAATAAAAAGCAGGCTTAATATTGATGTGTTGGAAGTGCATCTGGTTCTTACCTGTAAGTCTCCTGTGTTTTCCAGATCCTCTCTGCTGGACAGCAGCTCAGAGACGGTTCCTGTTCCAGATGCCTCTCTTAACCTCAGCCTGTTTGCCAGCCTTTCTTTAGCGAGCCCTCCGATCGTTTCTCTGCGTCCCGTGGTCTGCTTGGCACTCCACCGCCCACCTGGGCCTGTCTGAGTCTGTTCACCCTTGCCTGGCTCTCGGTCCACAGTAGACGCCCTGGGTGTTTTTGGAGTGCAGGTTTTATTTTTGTGACCCTGTTCCCCCAATCCAAGAGGAAGAGAACTGGGCTTAACGGGTCTTGCTTGGTGTATCACCGGATTGGGTTTGTGTTTCTTAGGGACTGGGGCATCACTCTGACTTTCACTGTTGTAGAAACTGGAAGTTTCAGACCGGGGTCTCTTCAAATCTGCAGAGACGTGAAGCAGCATAGAGGTCTCAGTGTGCAAAATTTCACATTACTACAGAAAAAGGCTATAGAAAATCAGCATAATCCTTTTTTTTGTTTAAAAAAAATGAAATTCCCTTTTCAGCTTTATTTATGAATTCTAACCTGTGTTTGAGCTTGAGCTAGAGTTATTGATGCTGCTCCCTCTCATTTCAGAAGGAGCCTCGCTCCCCCAAACGTCCATCCATCCCTCTGGGGCAGATCCTTCAGCAGCCGGGGAGAAAGTCATGTTGTGAGTTGCGGCCAGTGCCGCTGGCTGCTGCTCTTCCTCTCTCTGAAGATTTTCCAGACATTCTGCCAGCTTAGTGTGACCACGGGAACGGGCTGTGGCCAGAGGCAAGCGACCTAGAGAGTCAGGGATAGCCAGGGCACGTCGATCCCACTTATATAAAACCACAGCTGCCTCCATGTGACCCAGAGCACAGGCCCACATCTGAAGAAAAAGTCAAGTTGTCAACTAAAGCATTTATTTTGGGTCAAACTGCAACTATCAAGTGCAGAGTCTTACCAGGGGAGTGCATGAGAAGTGATCCACATTCAAGGGATCTACCTCTAGCTCTAGGTCGATGCTGTCTGCGTGCTTGGTGCTGAGGAAATAAAGAGGTAAGAATTAGGCTGAATGTGCGACGCAGAGGGTGCTGTACACCCTCGAAAAAATAACACTCACCGCCACTTGATGAGCGTCTGGATCAGGTTTGCGTAACCCTGGGCGGCTGCCAGGTGGAGCAGAGTCATGCCCCGGAAGGTTTTGGAGTGGATTAAGTGCTTGGACTTGGCCCAGCAGACCCGGTTCATCATCTTCTCACAGACCACCACCACACGACTCTCAAAGGAGCTTCCGGCTGGTCCTTGACCCTGTCCGGCAGAGACCTGAGAGGATATTGAATATATAGTACAGTTACAATAAAGAATTAAAGAGGTCTCAAACAATGTAGCCAAGTCTATATGATTACTTTAAATGAAATAAAAAATGTAAAAGTATGTTTCTCCTTGTGCTGGTCACTCGGAATCTAGAGCCAGTGCAGAGCACAGGCAGTAATACACCCTGGACAGGGTGCTAGTCCATTGCCGGACATGGCTGTGGTCACTACCTTACGGTCTTACCTCCCTCAGATATGACCAATCAGAGTTATGGTTAGAAGGCACTACAGGTTTGTTTTTTTGGGGGCACTTCTCTATGTGGGTGCCTCAAATAAAAGTAAGTAATATATCTTTAATATACAATAATGAATAAGACCAGCTGTTGCTTCGCACCTGTGTCTGATCAGCATTGCCTCTTCCTTCTCCTCCACCTCCTGTTCCTCCACTTTCAGAGGTTCCTCCATTGCCTTGTTGCTGCTGTCCAGACATCTCAGCCATCCTGCGTTCCATCTGCTCCAGACGCTCCAGGATAGACATTCTGAATTGGTTATCTGTATTACAGACGTAAGAGGATCCCATTAAGGGTTCACAAGGGTGTTCACGTCTAGCCGTCAAGGCTTTCTGCAAATGCACTGGCTGCATTCCAAACCAGGATTCAACAAATAGCTTAGAAGATGACTAAAATGTTAGATGTACAAAATGTTCATCACAGAACCTGGGACAGATCAGTACTGTTGGACTAAATAATGAATGCTTACAAAGGAGTTATTTACATCCAAAGTAAATAAAGCAAACAATACTTATTTACACATTTCCATTAGAAGTATTAAGAACTACATCATGAATGATACTCAAAGCAATGGTTTATGAGTCTGTGTTGGATGGTTTTCCCATAGCAACAACAGGTGTCAAATTCCACTGTCACACAGGAACACCCGACATCTCCAGCCCGTCTGACCCAAAGAACACAGAGACTCGAAAGCCTCCAGGAACAGATGAAACTCATTCACCTTCTTATCCAGAGAGACTTTGAACTGATACAATCTTACCATGTACAGCACAATGCAAGCAACTGAGGGTTAAGAACAAGTAGTGGAGGTAGTGTTGGGACTTGAACACAACACTGGAAAACCTGGAAAACCGTGTGAAATTTATTAAAAATACTAGCATTGAGTATTATGACGTGAATTTTCCTCAGTATGGTCGACAGATTGTAGAGGGGGTTAGTGATAATAATATATAACAGAAATGTGAAAAATGAGGTCACAATGCAGTTTACTGTCAGTACTGAGGATCGTGTCAGTGCTCAGTAACTTAAATGACTGGAATTTTTATTTTATTTTATTTTCTTCTTGTTAAATTCATTATTTTATTAAGCACAACTTTAGCTAGCTAAATGTAATGACAGATGTTGTTTTCTGGGGCAGTGTCATCAACATTGTGCCTTTCTGTCATTTGGCCCACTTGAACATACTAAAAATAACTTAAATGCTATATATTGGCATAAAAGTCGAGCCAATGTTAATTAGATGTTTACATGTTAACGGAAAAGTCGACGAACGATCATCGGTATGTAAGCACAGCCTTTGTATACGTTCTGCATAATTCTACATATCATTAATCCCATCAACAGGCAGAGAGAGAGAGAGAGAGAGAGAGAGAGAGAGCAGCTCTGCGCTAAGCGACAGTAGAGGTTCGAGCATGCCTTTGTTCAAACAGTACTGCAGTGTTGGTGCAGTGCAGATGATGTCATCTCCACCTGCTGTTGGTTGGCTCTCGCTCCCCCTCTCCCCACTTTCTCTGTTTTCTCTCTCCGTCCACTCCGAATGAGTCAGAATGCGGTGCACGTACTCCAAAGTGGGCTGGAGGAAACGGAGGAGGGTGTTGTGATGGAGGGGAGGGACCATATCACACTACAACAATGCCTTGACATAGTTAACGCTTAGGCCCTCCCTTCTACAACAACCTCCTATAACCTGGAGACAACAAATCAGAGACGGACAAAAGCAGAGCAACTGGGCTGCTAAACGCTGCGAGCTTTGTGTCGGGGCTCAAATTTGAAA
Organism: Parotocinclus spilosoma; assembly: GCA_033117975.1. Taxonomy (NCBI): domain Eukaryota; kingdom Metazoa; phylum Chordata; class Actinopteri; order Siluriformes; family Loricariidae; genus Parotocinclus; species Parotocinclus spilosoma. The sequence goes on along the minus strand of JAVSBV010000074.1, from coordinate 2,823,283 downwards.
AAGGGCAAAGCTGAGATAAAGACACGCTCAAGCATGAACTGTCCGTGTTACCATGCAGTGATGCTCTAACGGCTGAGAAATAGTTTTTAGATTCCAAAGCGGGATGAAGTGAAATGCATGACACTGTAGTACAGTTCGCACAAGCTGTTAATACTGAAGCATTTAGGAAACAATGGAAATCAGAAACGTCAGACAGTTTCACCTGAGGAAAGTATTGAGGAAAGTATTGAGCCATCAAAATGAAACAGATGTGAAAGTGTCAAAAAATACATTGCAAGCCATTCCTAGACACTCAAGCTCCTTCAGTCAAGAAAATAAACTAGAGCAACAGTAAACAACAGTGACGTCCTCGTGGCAGAATACAATTGTTCAACTCAAGCACCGCTCTACAAGACAAGAAAAGACAAGCCTACAGCGTTTACCTTTGTCAGTGTGTTGCATTAAGAGTAGGAAAATCCACTGGCCCGTGTAGTCCTGCTGGTCAGTTGGATATCAGGTGCCTAGCATTAGTCCACTGTGTGATGGAGGCACTAAAGCTTCTGTTGCCAGGCTCTCTGTGTATTTCACTCTTATATATCCTACTGCAGAGCCCCAGTTTCTCAGTATTGCATCATGCACTAAAGTGGGGGATCCTGCACCATTTCTACAAACTCAACCTAGGCTCTTTCACACTTGTTGATGCTCAGTGCTCACAGACTGTTTGCTTTCAAGAAAGTCTACAGTCTAGACTGTAAGTGTACTCACTTAAGCACTATAATCTATATAACTTGAAATACTTTGGCTTAAAAATAAATTCATTTCAGCTCAACTCACGATTCTGTCCTGGAAAATCATCTCTGCATTTGACACGGCCACAAAGTGGATCTACGATAGATGAGAGAGCATGGGTTGTAATACAGGGATTTTGTTTCCTGAAGCTTTTAACTGGACTGATAGCGTTTCTGAGGAATTTAGCTCAGCCATGGCTGATGCTGAGATAACAGGTCCTAATGCTGTGGATATTAGAGGATTACAGCCCCCAGACAGGTGCTTCTGCTCGGAAGATACAGTGAGAGGTGGGAGCTTTACCTCCACACGATCATAATTCCAGCACTGATTGTGTTTGGTAATTCTCCCAGCCCTTCCAATGATATTACAGTGTTAAGCTCAAGTTCTGTATGTAGGACACAAAGATGAGCAAAAAGGCTAACCTTTCTTTTTTGCTAGGATATTCTATAAAACAACAGATCTAAATATTTTCGAGTAGACCCATAAGGGTTATGTATTCAGTTTTGGTTAATTGCCCCTAAACAAGTATTGCTCTGTTTGTTTAATGAACTGGTGACATCTAAATGAAGCATTGCCTTGCAGCTGTAAAAGTCCTTGGACACTGAAATATAGAATACATCTGGTTGTTTGATTTTTAGTCCTCTTTGTTTTCCTCTGGTGCGGCGCGTTTCGTTTTATAATGAGGCTTTTCATCATGGAGACCTTGTGCAGACAGGCTTCATTTCAGGAATGAGAGCAATGTTTTCTATACATGTGTACTGCCATAAAGTCATTGCTGGTTCACATAATGTATTTTAGCAAAGTGTTATCTGATTTTTGGTTCCAGCTCCATCCCCAATAAATAACACTTACTTTATAGTGTCTATTAATACTATAGTGTCTAGTATTAAACACTTGATATAATCAACCTAAATGTCTTTAGAAACTGCTTTGAAAAAGCTTCTCCACGATCAACATTAATAGTGTGTCCATTAAAAACTCACTGTCTCGAGAAAATCTTTGCAGGGGGAGGAGCCAGAATAATGGACAATCGTTACTTTTGCACTTCTGTCAAAGATCAGGTGCACAGGCTTCAATTTGGCGCGGCCTGGAAAGCTTGTGCCCGAAACAAACGAGAGGCTGACAGAAAATCTCATGTACAGGGCTGCTCTAATGTAGGAGGCCAGACTAAATCCTTAATGAGAAATCCGAGCATTCCACAGAAAATCTCATCAGGGTGGAATCAAGAGCTCTGAACTTTCGCTGTGAGGCTTCAGATTAAAATGACCCAGTTCATACTTTGCTTCTTAGAAAAGAGCAAGAGAGCAGAAAAACTGCGTGCCTGCCCACACAAGCATGATTTATTGAACATTACTGCTCGTTAGCGACGTTTGCAAAATTTAGAACTGTGTTTAAATGTAAGGTCAATATATTTATTGCCCAAACCCTACATGTCATAACATTTCTACTGGTATGAGTTCCCCACAGCCAAGCTTGATCTAAGTGATTGAATGCAGTCACTTTTTGTCCACTTTTTAATGCAAACAAACTGTGTGCTGAGGCTGCCATGTATAACGTTGGGAGAAAAACAGAATGTGCAGATCCAAACAAAGACCAGGTCACCTACACAATAAACTAAACACTATAATTATAATATAATTTAATTTAATGATTGTTTGTACTGTAGTAAACTCAGTTAACTTAAAACATGGATATTAATTCATGCTGCTTTCAATCTATGACAAACTTATTTCAATGTAAATAGAAAGTAAAGTCAAAAGTGACCAGTTGGCTATCAGATAAACTAAATACAAACTTCATTTTATTATTAAACTATTTTAAGTGTAGTTACTAAATGAGGGAGCAAATATCCTTTTTCAACAAACCAGTCAAAAGCGCACAGTGCTATGTGCTAATCAGCAGCACAGCTGTACTAATCTGCTTTCCAATCAGTCACAGCTTGTAAAAAGAACCCTTTTAAACAGTAAGTAGATGCCGTAATTTAACACTAAGGATGGGAAATGAAGAACAAATGAGAGCATTTTTATGACTTGCACTAACAAAACATAGTTACCTTGCCTGCAGTGTGACTGACTTGCTTTTAAGTTTGCTGCTGTCCATTAGTCCAAAAAAAATGACAAAAATGGAAAGCATTAGCAGCTCAAACCTTTGGAAAAATGCTGGGGAAGTTGAAAACATTGTGGGAAATGTAGTGCTTGTAGGGAATCTGTGTGGTATGTCCTGTGGTTCTGCTCAGCAATCTGGGAGAAAATCGACTTTAACTGCCGTCATTTTAGTGGGGCAGAGTGTCATTTGAAAGTGGTTCTGATGAGGCCCTGGGGCACATGCTACTGATCCTCATTAAGTGGTGAAGCTGGAAATACAGACAGCGACACGATGCACGAGGTAATTGTATTAAGTTACATCTGTGCATCAGGACGCACTGGGTTTCATTTCAGAACTGGGACTTTTTAAAATCCAAATGAAAAACTCACTTTGGCAGAACTTTCCATTGTGTCACAGCAACTCATGCACTTTTATAAAGGCAAGGCTTAAAGGTCTGAGTATGTTTAAAGGTTAAGAGAAAGTCGATGGAAGACACTCAATGCCTCATGGCAGTCAAATCTGTACATCGTACTGTACTGCAAACGCAGCCTGGCATTTACTTTCTATCTAACGTGCACAAAGGACTCACGTGTAGATTGTGATGATAGAATGCAGTGCACTCGACAGGGGGGACAAGAGTTGCCGCGAGGTTCGGGAGCAAAGCAGAGAAATGAACAAAGCAAGATGGAACAGAGTAACATGCACTGACAACAAAGGATACTGTCAACAAGTGCGCAACTAGGTATATAAATACAAGGTCCAGATGTGAACACCTCTGCCCCTAAAACTAGATCGTACGATCTTCTTAGACATCTGGATCAAAGCTGATTCTAATTGACTTGCAGCCACGTCCAGCAAACCAACAAAGGTAAAAGTCATTCACGATAAGATGAGGATCGAGCCAAGAGAAAGCAGATATGATCCTACCTGCTTATTATTGTGCAAACACTTGCGTTAAGAACGTTAGGTCGCTCATACCCGTACGACCCCGAACCTGCATATAGCAGACTCACGTGTGGGCAACGGTATATATACGAGACACATGCAACAGTGAACAGGACTAAGAGAGATCGACACACACATCCAAAGCTGAAAGAATAACCGCTAAACAACAAACGACGCAAATTGTACAGTGACGCTTCGCATCGGTCTGATCGCAGCTGTCAAACTTTGGCGCGCTCCAGACATCCTAGCCGATCGGCTGCAGTGGAAAAAATAACTGCACAAAGGAGCACAACACACACACACACTCACACGAACAACTAATCACAAAAACACAATGTACTAACCGGGACGGATCACTCGCATATGCTTTTCCAACGCTGAGAGCAGCTCTAGCTCGGCAACAGACCAAACAACAATAGAACAAAGTGGAAGTGAGGGGAGTGGAGAGGAAGATTAGGACCCTCCTCCTCCTCCTTCTCCCCCTCCTGCCGTGGCTGCTCGGGCTCTGTGCGTGGTTTTTACAGTGTTTACAGTGTTCGGCTCAGTCTTACACCGTTCATTCAAACTTTACATAAACGCCGCGGGAGGTGGAGAGACAGAACAGCTATCAATCGATGCGCTTTTACGCACGGCATCATATAAGCTTCGTCTGGAGGTCTTGTTCTAAACCCTGTAGAATTTCACCGTGCTACTAAATCATTCCCCATCGTATGATCAATACACAGGCGTTTATCAGTTACTGAAATCGAATCGTTTGATTGACCCAGATCCACAGGATGGCGCAAAATAAAGTCGAGTCGCGCCATCGCCTCTGCAGCTAAACGGACAGGTGGGATCACATCAGATCAGCTCTGCTCTGCTCACGACTGCTCCTGAGGTGCTGTAGTGTTGTGTAGTGTTGTGTAGTGTTGTGTGATGGGGTCAGTGGGTAGTAATAGCTGCCCCTGGCCCTGCTCTGCCTTTGCCCGTGGCTGTGGAGCTGCAGCGCTGCGGATAAACGCTTTTCCCTACTGCATTATGACAATGCGGGAGAGAGAGGGAGAGGAAGAGGGAGAGCATGTGTGTGTGTGTGTGTATGTGTGTGTGAGAGAGAGCGCGCGTCCACGTTAAGCCAACACCGGGGTTACGAGAGTTCATCTTAAAACAGCTTGTCTGTGATTCTCTGTCATATCCTGAATGGAACAGGCTGTCACAATGCCTTTTGTTTATCTTTTTTTAAATTTATAATTGCTGCCAGCTATATGGCAGCAAACAACTGAACATGCTGAGCTGCAGCCTAATAAACACAGATCACTCCCCCAAAATCAGTCTGCATCTGGATAAAACCAGCACACACCATTCATTAATCAATCTATAATTCTATTATATTATTATTATATTTTACCGCTAGTATTAAAACACAGCTCTAAAAAACAAGAGACTCATAAATGTTTAGTGTCTCCGGTTCTATTATTACTATTATTTGTAAGTACTGTTTGTGTTTGAGTGAAATGGACACTTGTGGGTTTTTTTTCTATAAATTACTGTAAAATGCCTAACAGTTTGGTCAAAATAACAAAGAACAATACTGAAGTTATAACTTTAGGAAGCTCGGGAATTAATATTTCAAACACAGCTTTCTTGTCTCTTGTTTTGTCTCCCAAGATTATGTCTGGGTGATCATCTAACCAGTAGGTCATTAAACAAAATCAGGTGTGTCTGTATTCTTCAGGTACTCTAGTTGAAGTGCTGCCTTACATGTATAGATGCTGATTTTAAGAAAACCGAACCCTTATTTTTTTTCCAGAGCTGCATGTAAATAATTAACTATTAACATTGACCAGGATTAATTATTAACCATATGACAAATCAGAGCAATACTGTTACAAAAACAGGGGTACAAACAAAAAGGTGCGTGAGAGCGTGCAGGCACAACTGGCTCAGCACAGCTCCAGAGATCCCTGGTTTTATCTTGACCTCTTAACTCCCACATTCGATCTGACTTAAATGTCAGCATATATGTCAACTTATGTAAGGAAGTCACTAACAAGATAAAACCAGATGAAAAACTGACAGCACAACACTAGCTTATAAAACTGCTAGTTCGGTGAACACACAATTGCCAGGGGTGTTTAATAGCGTTACCATCTATGTTCTGCAAACACAAACACTTAAACCTATGGCTAATGTCAGTGTGTCACTGCCTCTAACATTTTGTGGCTTGTGTATTCAGCTGTGTACAACTCTGAAATGGCTTTTTTGCAAGCAAGGAAACAGAACTATGCTGCTTGAATCGTGACAGGAGTGGTGGGGGGTCTGAGTCACAAACCCGAGTGCACTGGTTACTCATGAACAGGAGGCCTCCTCACAATTACCCACCATCACTCATCCCTCACTCAGATTCCTTTGTCCACAGGCCGCTGCATTGCAGTTTTGCTCCTATTCCTGGTCACTCTAATCCCCCTACCTCACCCCTGAAAGATTACAGCTGTGCTACATAGAAAATTGTAAGAACAGGTGAGAGGCGCAGTCTCAGTTCACCATCGAGGATCTGCCATGAGGGACAGAACTGCTAATGCTATTCCCCTTGCTGAGTGCTAACTTTTCACTACGCAGTAACAATCACATAACCAATTGTTACTCTCCTCTACAGTGAGCATAGTATGCAGTGGTTCTTTCCTCATGGTAATATGTTTTGGGATGTTTTAGCTATCCAGCAAACAGGCTTATAGGCAAAAAACAAAATGCACCTAGATAGAAATGTTGGATTGCTGCACAACTCGTCATGCAGTTCTGTCTCAAGCAAATATGTAAAGGGTTACACGTGTGGTCTGATTAGATACAGTGCTTCCCCCACCACTCTACAAAATGTGCCCTGCGGTGGCTAGCTTTGGGTAGTGTACCTCTTGGTGAGAGATCGAAGACTGCTACACATGCCTCAGCAACTCACTCGAAGATAGTTTGCCCAGTATAAACCTGGACTGATGGGTAGTAGAACCATACAGCACATACATACATTGTCTGTCTTCAAGTGCCCCCTAAATGCTCAGTGAAGTTTAGGTTGGGGGAACGCACTAAACACTAATTCATTATTATTTTATGTGTTATTTGTTACGAGTTGTGGTGGTGTTTTTAATTGGACCCAAGTATGCGGGATAAGCATATCCCACGTCGTATAATAAGAATGGGGAAATAA
>JAVSBV010000074.1:2787972-2798251 GCA_033117975.1 Parotocinclus spilosoma | reverse complement strand
TGTTCGCTTTTTGTTCTTCTCATCGACTACATACTCCTTAAATCCAAATTTCACTATTTTAGGAGCAGCGGCGTCCACGATAAGAGCAATCATCAACTCTGTTGGTCTGGTGCGATTTGATGGGTTGCCAGGTTTATGCGCATTGCAAAATCAACAAAATCACGCAATCATCGAAAAAATAAATAAATTAAGTAGATTATATATATATATATATATATATATATATATATATATATATATAATACAAACATTTAATAAAAAATACATCATTTCGAGTTATCTGTGCCAAGTCTCAAGTCATGAATACCAAGTCCAAGTCAAGTCATGTCTTTTATCAATGTTCATCAAGTAAGTCTCAAGTCCTTAAAATCGTCTTGCCAATGTTGTTATATCAGCTATTGACAAAAGACAGTTATTGATTTATTGCCTCGAGTCCGACTCGAGTCGAGCCACCCACCTCTGGTCATGATTCACACGGCGTGTAAACCCGGCGCTTTAGCGTTATCTGTTTACCCAAGTGCATATAAACTTCCTAAACACTTAGTCAGTCAATCAGTCCAAAAATAATGTAACTAAATGCACACTAAAAGTGTTTCCTGTCTTAAATATTTGCTCACTCAGAGCATTAACCTTACAGTACTCAGGTTCTTGCACATGCCTAAATCGCCTTTACCGCATGAATATATTGTTCTTAATGAACAATAGTGAGTGACGGGAGTTTACTAAAAGAAACCGCAGTCTGATCTGTTTTACATTTTATCTTCTGGCCTGGTGTTAAGACAGAAAATTCCCCCCACACTCACATTCACACACACTTCACAGATTCTGCACATGGTGAAGATTGGGTTGAGGCTGTTCTAACAAACGCTAGCAATCATAATTCGGAATAAGCCCAGACCTCAATGTCTCTTCAAATTATCCCTGTTTCTTTTCTAGACTTCTGACCAACTCTAAACCCAAAGAGTGCGGCGAATCTAACAAAGAATCACTAATTCCCCTGTACGTGTGGCTCGAACAGGGCTTAAATATAGCACCCAGTGCATCGCATCCAGATTCCAGCACCTACATCTGTAAACACTTGATAACTGCTCTTTAAAATAGCTCCTTTCTCCGCGCGTAATTACAAAGTAAGCACTTAGAGGAACAAGGCACGCACTTATCTCGCTGAAACAGCCTCGTCTTTACGGAGCTGTTCGACGTGGTGGCTTCTCTCCCACACTTAACTCTGGACCGCGGATGCACAAGTAAATATTTGTAATCCGTAACCTCAGCAGTGCTGTGTAGAAGAGACATGAGAGAGCTTGTGCAAATGTCACTTACGCCGAGTCCGCTGGCTCCACGTGCTGTGCTGGAGTTTTGTTTGGGCAGAATTTACCTGCCCAGGATATTAAGGGCAGGTTTAATATGGGAGGCGGTCATGAAAAGACTTCTGTGCAGTGTGCCAATGCCAATGGATTTCTAATCTTTCTCTCTCTCTCTAAACTCACTAACTATTTAAAGCCAAACTAACATTTGGCCATAAGCAGGGATGTGACGTTTAACGTCCGTCCGAGCAAAGCCTAATCGCTTGAATAAACGAGGTCTGTAGGATTAGAACTGGGAAAACCATCTGTCTTATATATATCTAATTCACGTCTGAATGACAGAATGGCTCATACGAGCAAGCCCTTGCGACACCTGCTGACAGAAACGAGAATCGCTACTTTTTTTTTGGTAAGTGCTTCAAGTTCTATGAAAGATAAGAATTAATGTGGGCAGCACAGAGGTTCGGTGGGTAGTCCCGCTGCCTCGTAGCAAGAAGGCCCTGGGTTAATTTCCAGGATGAATCCGCCTGGGTCCTGTCTGTGTGGATTCTGCATGCGGGGGTTTACTTGGGGTACTCCGGTTTCCTGCAGTCCAAAGACATGTGCATTAGGCTAGCCTGTGATAGACTGCAGTAGCCTAGCGGTTAAGGTACTGGACTCTGGATCTGATGGTACATGATTCATATCCCACCTCTGCCAAGCTGCCACAGATGGGTCCTTAAGCAAGGCCCTTAACCTACAACTGCTTGAATTGTAAGACTGTATGAGTTGTAAGTCGCTCTGGATAAGGGCGTCTGCTAAATGTACATGTTAAGTGGTGTCTCTAAAGTGGCCCTTAGTGTGTGACTGTGACATTGTGTGCCCTACGATGGACTGGCGCCCTGTCTAGGATTGTTCCTGGCCTTACGCCCAGACTTGCCGGGTAGGTACCGGTTGGCCCACCACACCGTGTGGACTAAGCGAAAGATAAAGGATGAATAGATGGAAGAATTAACATTGGGTAACCAACAGTACTTTCTGTTAACTGAGTTATACTTAGAAATAAAACACTATCTGCAAAGTATCTAAAGTGCTACGTGACTGTGGTAATTTCGCCCCCCCCCCACCAACCCACCTACGGCTGCAGCGCTCCTGATAACGGAGTGAGATGATACAGTTGTTATGGTCACTTGGCATCGTACTTTGTCAAGTTGTCAGACCGTGTTATGCTCTCTCGCTGCTTTCAGTAAAGCTGTAAGATTTATTGTAAAGCAAAACCTGATGCCCTGTGGCCACCTTCCTAGATGGAGAAATAAAAGAAAGCAATGAGGGAACTGGATGTGTCCAGATGTTCGCCTTTTGCACCACACACACACACACACACACACACACACACACACACACACACACACACACACACACACACACACACACACACACACAGAGGACTGGAAGTACTGTGTATGTGTACTGCAGCACATTTTAAATCGGGAGACGTTTCAGCTCAACAATATGGTTTAAACACCCTAATGAGTTCTTGTGTCTTTTTTTATTTTGACTGGCCGAAAAGTCCAAACTAAAAACACTGCCAAAGATTTTTTGGAAGCAACACTCAGTTGGCGTCTGCTCTGTATATATATATATATATACATATATACACTATATTGGCAAGCCAGACAACTACTGTTCTCCTGGCAGCCGCCAAACCCAGACTCGTCCATCAGATTGCCAGATGGAGAAGAGCGATTCGTCACTCCAGAGAACGTGCCTCCACTGCCCTAGAGTCCAGTGGCGGCATGCTTTACACCACTGCATCCAACGCGTTGCATTGCACTTGGTGATGTATGGCTTGGATGCAGCTGCTCGACCATGGAAACCCATTCCACGAAGCTCTCTGCACACTGTTCCTCAGCTAATCTGAAGACCACATGAAGTTTGGAGGTCTGTAGTGATTGACTCTGCAGAAATTTGGCGAATTTTTCACACTATACACTTCAGTATCTGCTGATCCCGCTTCGTCAGTTTACCTGGCCTAACACTTTGTGGCTGAGTAGCTGTTGTTCCCAAACACTTACATTTTCTTATAATACAGCTGACCATTGACTGTGGAATATTTAGGAGCGAGGAAATTTCACAACATGATTTGTTGGACAGGCGGCATCCTATCACAGTTCCACGCTGGAATTCACTGAGCTCCTGAGAGAGACCCATTCTTTCATAAATGTTTATAAAAACAGTCTGCATGCCTAGGTGATTAATTTTATACACCTGTGGCCATGGAAGTGATTAAAACACCTGATTCAGATAATTTGGATGGCTGAGCAAATAATTTTGGCTATATTTATAAAAAGATGGGACGTGCTATGTAACATATTAAACATTTATTGTGTGATTTACACGTATAGCGAACGTGCAAACAAGAACTGCTGTTGCTTACAAATTTTGTTTATTGAAAAATACATTTGCAACCAAGTTTTTCGAAACAAACAAAAAAAGTTAACTTAAAATTTTTTTTGTACTAAATTCCAGTCAACATTTGAAGAACTTATCCAGTGTGATCTGATGCGTTCTCTTGACGGATGGCACTTGAACAAAATCAAGAAAGTGGTGGGCGTGTTCACCTCCCGCTGGTTTTGCTCTTGTCAACACAACTTTTCGGATTTCCTGACTTTTGATAAAAGCATCAATTCTCCCGGGGATCCCAAAAATCCTCCCATAAATCGCTGATCTGCTTTGCATCCTCTAGGTCGCGACTTGTGGATTCTTTTTCTCACGTTCTTTGGTCTTATTAAGCAGAATTTTGGTCCGAATAAGCGAATAACATTACACGTATATAATAGGATTTGTTTTGGTACTTTAAGATTTGGTCCGAATAAGTGGCTGGTCCCATTAACCGGAATAGAGTGTATATAAACTGACTAAATATCCAAGTCTAAAATATCCAAGAACTTAACATATTGCTGCATCTCTATTTGTGGGTTTAACGTGTTCACTGTATACAGTTGCAGGTAACTTTGCCTAATGAGAAGTAATCTGTTCTTCTGCACACATACCAACATGACAACTAATACAGCAAACCAGCAAATACCACGGAAGTGGAGGGTGTAGACAGAGCCATTTTGAACCCCATTTACTTATGTTACTTTCCCAACTCCTATTCCAGCCAGAATTCATATACCAGGAGTTTTTATATGATGCTTGCCTGCGTTTGTTTTTAATTGCTGATGTCAATAATGGGAAACGACTCCACCAGCTAGTGGGTATATTCATATCTTTGGTAAAGTGGATCGGCCGAGACTGATAAAGCTTTTTAATAGCTGCATGCCTGCACTTCATACAAATCTATAGCAATCCTTGCTCGTGGGGGTGTGATTGCGTATGCATATGTGCAACGCTATGCTCTGGGCTTTGTTTAATAACTGGCCTGGCTGCAGAGTGCGTGTGATGATGGATGGCACTGTGTGACCATCATTAAGCAGCTCCCTGCCCAGGGCAGCACACTAACTCACCCAGCCACACACCCACACACACATACACAGAAAGACACACACACACAAACATTTCAAGGGCAATTTCCCTGCGCATGCTGAGGGCTTTATGTACGTGGACAGCAAAATGTGTGCATGAGGCTGTAGTGATAGTGCATTAAAACCTATGGAGCACACCATCTTCACCTGCCTACCCATATTATTACAGAGCAAAGGGTCAGCCGGCGGCCCACGCATCTCCAGCCGTGCCGCCTCTCAGTGTACATATGAAACTTCACACACTAAGAGCGCTCTGCTAGGATGGGCTCCGGCCTTTATTGGCCTAATGAATACGATTATGGGGATTGGGGGAAGCTTCTCCCTCAGAGATGTCTGATGCAGGGCACTGAACTCGTGATAATTACGGTGCCAGGCTGTTTTTTTCCGATATACTGGAGCACCTAGTCAATAAGTTCCAGACGCTTCACCTGCGAGCCTCCATCAGCTGTTTTTAAAGCACATAATGGAATAAGCGAGCAGCATTTTCAAAAGCACTCCCAACACACACAGAGCCTCTTAGAGTACGCGCCGATTGCGCTGGCTGTCCTGACGGAGCAGCATTGTTTGCAAGGGAAAATCAGATGCAGAAAACTTGATTGGAGGGTTATGAAGAGCTGATATTTGATGGCTCTGAATATATGTGTCAGTCTAAATCTATGTCAAACAAATAGAAAAGACGCACAAGAGAACGAAGATGTCTTTAGGGGATTCTCTAACTTTCAGATGTTTCTGAATAGTAATTCAGAAGCAAATATTACGCCGACATCAAGAGATTGTTCCTCTCTCTCTACCACGCTCTAAAGTGCATGCCGGGCTCTCGACAGGCTTCTGCCATGGGAATAGGCATCGCGCTTAAACAAATGGGGAGATGCGAGAGATTTGGATCGGCTCGTTGCGGCCTTCTGTGTCGTAATAGGAAATTAATTGAGGACATCAGTGTGGCATTAATCATTAAAGCATTGACGCTGAGGCGGCACTTTGCTAAGGCTCACAGTCACACACGCATTAAAAGTTTGCCAGATACTCCACAGAGACAGGGAGTGGAAAGGGGAGGGGAGGGCAATCGAGGGGCAGGACTGCGCTTATACGAAAAATTGAGTCAGAGAGACAGTAGCGTGCGTGATGTAGCGCGATGCACACTGTTTGGGCGTATAATCAGTTACGTATCTCATTGCGTATTTATTAGGCTGTTACGATTCTAAAATAGAAAGTGCCCTGGCAGTGTATCAGTGTTAAAAAAGACGTTCCGGATGCGTTTAGGCGTACGAACATTAGAATAAACGTTTAACGCTCTAACGATAAAACGGCAACTGAACTCTTCTTGCATTATAACTAGTAAATTAGCAGTTTTATTGTCCAGCAATTCTGACGACTTGGGAACACAGCAGACTTTAACAACCGACACCCAGAAAGACAAAGTGCATCGCCATCATTATAACTGAAGGTAACGTGTGTGTCCCATTTTTATAATCATTCCTTTGTAAACCCTAAACCATTTATCAAAATAAATGAAAGCTCTCTCTATTGCTCCGTGAATCCATTCCATTTGACTGATAAGTGAATACACATCCCACTAAAGGTCCACTCCAGGTTTTCTGGGTTGCCTACAACTCAGTACCTCATGCTACCAGACTACTGTAACTCCCTAAAGATTAGCGCTATTCAAAAGATTCTAACGGTTTCTTAACGTAAAAAACGAGAGCTTTCTGATGTGTAAAGGCCAGCTGAACAAGTGAAATTCATACTGTAGCTTTGAGATGTCTGAGCGAAAGAAACAGAGTGTTGGTAAGCGAGTTGGAAAGTGGTTTTAAAAAAATAATTCGAGTTAACAAGAGGGTTAAAGTAATGCTAACCTAATGAAATATTAGGAGTAAACTTTGCCTTATTTACTTTAAGCAACAGTAAGATAGTCTTGGTTAATGATCAAGCCAAGCGCAGACATGGTGAAGACATGCAGGCAGCAGCTTGTGAGGACTCGAACACTGAAAACTGAGTACTGAATTGTGTAAAAAACCTGTGTGACACTCATATGTTCACCCCAAAGGCCGTATCAAACAGCACTGCTCAGGCCTTTGATGCTTTCTTCCCTTTGATGACATCATTCCTCATCTGACCAGCACATATCAAAGCCGACATTCAGCCACGCTGCTCATTCAGATACGCTACTGACAACTGTGACCTGATAAGAGACTAATCCTCAGATTAGTAATCAGCTTTAACGTGCGAGGGAGAATAGTGCGGACCTCGAGTTGTAACTATTTGGAGCAGTCCACAGGCTACAACAGTATTACTCTGTGAGGTTGAGAGAGGGTGGTGCAGAAAGAGCGAGAGAGCAAGAGAAATTGAGTGCAGATGACCTAAAAGAGATTTCAAGTGTTTGGGGTAATGTACTACAACTAATACCTTACAATTAAGTAACCGAATACATACACTGTATTGCCAAAAGTATTTGCTCACCTGCTCTGACTCACATACACGCTTAAGTGAAATCCCATTCATAATCCATAGCGTTCAATATGACGTTGGTCCACCCTTTATAGCTAGAACCGCTTCAACTCTTCTGGGAAGGATGTCCACAAGGTTTAGGAGTGTGTTTATGGGGATTTTTGACCATTCTTCTAGAAACGCATTTATGAGGTCACATACTGATCATGGACCAGCAGGCCTGACTCTCAGTCTCTGCTCTGATTCATCCCAAAGGTGTTCTATCGGGTTGAGGTCAGGACTCTGTGCAGGCCAATCAAATTCATCCATGTCTTTATGGACCTTGTTTTGTGCACAGTCATGTTGGAAGAGGAAGGGCCAGCTCCAAACTGTTCCCTGCTCTAGAGTCCAGTGGTGGCATGCTTTACACCACTGCATCCGACGCTTTGTATTGCACTTGGTGATGTATGGCTTGGATGCAGCTGCTGGACCATGGAAACCCATTCCATGAAGCTGCACAATGTTCTAGAGCTAATCTGAAGGCCACATGAAGTTTGGAGGTCTGTAGTGATTGACTCTGCAGAAAGTTGGTGACCTTTTTACACTATACACTTCAGCATCTGCTGATCCCGTACTGTCAGTTTTCCTGGCCTATCACTGAGTTGCCCAAAAACTTACATTTTCTTATAATACAACTGACCGTTGACTGTGGAATATTTAGGAGCAAGGAAATTTCACAACTGGATTTGTTGCCAAGGTGGCAACCTATCACAGTTCCACGCTGGAATTCACTGAGCTCCTGAGAGCAATGCATTCTTTCATAACTGTTTGTAAAAACAGTCTACGTGATTAATTTTCTACACCTGTGGCCATGGAAGTGATTAAAACACCTGATTCAGATAATTCAGATAAATGGGTGAGCAAATACTTTTGCCAGTATAGTGTACCAGCTGACTGCGTAATGCAGTGGAACCTTGGATTTGAAATTGGATTGTTAAATTATGAAAAAGAACACGTATATTAACGCTGTCCTCCACACAGAGACCGATACTGACAAACTGCGATGCTGCGCGAGTTCGTTTTCATTTCTGCTTACAAAAACCTTCCTGAACTAATCTATGCTTGTGCCTTTGTTTGTTTGTGTACAATGTGAAAAAGACACAGCAAAATTTCCCTGACACATTAAGAGAAGGGAAATTTTTAAAAGGAAAAATGTGGGCAGGGAGCTTTCAGACGGTTAGGACCTGACTGTTAGCTCTTAATTTGTACTCTGTCGTTGGTACAGATTAATGCGGGTTTTACCTGCAGGAGTACCTTAGTATTAGAGTACGGAGTAATGAGATTAGTATTTAGAGAATGTTAGCACTAAAGAACTCAATGTTACAGTTTGAAAGGATTTTGTAATGGATTACTCAAAACAATGCTTATAATGTTTATAAAAAAAACATGAGCTGCAATACATTCTACAAAAGCTATTTCCTAAGAAAGTAAGAAATTCTGCTTCTCTTTTACACATCTCCAGCATGCACACACACACACACACACAGCCCCTCCCTCCTTCCTTACAATAGGAATCACTGGTGTCTATTCGCCCATGAAATGTCCTCAAATCGACCTGCTGTTTAAGCTCCAGCACACAGGCCAATAAAAACCTCCATAAGGGAACAGTTGGAACACAGGGAGAAAGTTCGGTCTCCTTGCGTGCGACACAACGTGTCTGCTCTGTCCTTCACCTTCTGCCCAATCTACCCTCTCACCTACACCCTCACGCACAGTGACACTGAGCAGAAAAACACAGCAACTGTACACACAACACTGGCTTCACCTCTATCTCACCGCTGAAAAAGCAGAAACGGCTGAACAGGGCTACGAGGGCTGGGCCCTGCACGCTTCCTGCACATGAACACCAGGGTAACGGATGAAAAACCAAACGCTTACTGGCCTAAACGAGAATCTGGGGTGCGTGACAGCCTTTTAATTGCTTCATTACCATAATTAATTTGCTCTCTTTTCAATTAGCGCTGGGGACATTGTGATCTTTTCTGTTGATGTTTTTCAGCTGATTCCCTCCACCTCTCTCCTTTCTTCTTCTTTTTTTTCTGCTCTCTCTGTGACGAAGTTAAAAAGCCAGTGTCTGTACAGCTCCAGACAGTTTGTTCTGCAAAATGTTACTGGAAAAAAATGGACACAAATTCGCAATCTCTGGACGGAATTGCAGGGGATTTGGTGAACACTTCTATCGTGATATGCACAATAAGGGCAATCCATGAGCCACAGTGAACACAGACCGAGACCGAGAGTTGATTGAGATTTTTTATTGCAGACCAGTCAAGCTTCCCTACACTTAACTTGGCAAGTTTGGGAATTGTTATGTCTCTTGCTTTATGTAGAGCCTTCCTCAAACGTCCACTACAAAACAAAAAGCAACCAGTCCTGTTAAAGGCCAGTGATGTACATGGAACAGTGTGGGCTAACACGAACCTAAGATGCAAGTTCTGAGATAGTAAGTGCATTGAGAGTAGCTACAACAAAGGAAATGAATGCAAAACGACTTAACTTTAAGAGTCAGCAAAGTAAAGATTGATATGACAGGAGATTCCTCAAATGAAAAAAGGTATTTTAACTGATTCCAAACTTAAATCCTTGGTTAAAGTTTTTTTCACAGCCTCTTAACTTTTCTTATGTTCCCTGCTCAGACATTCAAACACTCACATATGCACACAACGCTTTAATGTGACAGTCTCTCCACAAAGATGCAGTGATTGGTGCAGAACTGTTTATAAGGTACATTGTCAATGATGTTTTAAATCAGCTTTAAATCAGCTTTGTCACTGGCACTGGCAAATCATGAAAAACAGCCCCAACCATTATTATTTGTGATTGTGGAAAATCCAGTGCCTAGTTGGCAAAAATGGTGCAAAATGGTGCACGGCAGGAGCCAATCCATCACAGGGCACACACACTCGCACACTAGGGACACTTTAGAAACACTAATTGACCTATTGCATGTCTTTGGACTGTGGAAGGAAACTGGAATACCCAGAG
>JAVSBV010000074.1:2761632-2784630 GCA_033117975.1 Parotocinclus spilosoma | reverse complement strand
ATAAAACAACACATCAGTGTCTGACCTTATTAATGCTAGATGTATGGCCTTAAATCCCCACATGCTGAACAATCTCAAATTGAACGCAAATATTTACAGAACAGCAAAGTCTGTTACTGTAACAACTACTAGCAGCATCTTAACAGCCATGGCTTCTGAGGGGTTCTATGGCTGGATGTCTGGTGTCCACAGAGTTTTGGCCATATATTGCATACAGCAAGAGACTGGTGAGATAATGGAGAGCGGAAACATGACTCATGGGAAGGAATTAACGTAATGAGAAGAACTAACTTTAGTAAATGATGTCTTTAATGTAATGAATTATAATGACTTCAGTAATTATTGTTAGGATTTATTGTGTTCTCACTCGCGCCACTGGAGGAATGCTATCGCTGCCACAGTCTAATCGGGAGAGGGGGTATGAGAGCAGAGATGGGCTAATGACTAGCCATGAGACATGCAGCGGCCTCTTACCTGGAGCAGCCAGTAACACCTGCGGTGGAAGGTGGGGATGATGGAAGAGTGGACGTAGCACCCGTAGAGACACTGTGAACACAACAAACACACACATACAGTTAGTCGCTGCTGCTTGATAAAGCATTTTCTACACTCTTTACAGATCAAAGTAAATCATAAGTCGTTATTGCTTGGCTGGATTAAACTATAAGTTGATGTATGACTGGCCAACATGAACATGAACATACACTTAATGAATTGTTGTTTTAGGTATGAGGTATTTAGGTTTGAGGTAAACTGATTGAAAGCGAAAAATCCTAACTGTGTTTGAGTCTGTTGCTGTCCATTCATCTAGTACTTTGTGTTGCCTCTCTTCTCATATAATGCTTCATGAAGTAGGAGACCACATTGTTAAGGGATTTGAGACCATTCCTTTATACAAAATCTCTTCAGATATTATGGGATTTAGATCTGAGAACTGTGATGCTCTTGCCTGTGCCCTGTGCTCAGTGAACCACAAAAAGATCCATGGCCCGGTTTCCTGGTTGAGGCAGTCCATGTTGTGTCCCCCCCCCTCCCCACCCGATCTTTACCGCCTCTGAGCTCCATTTTGGTCTCATCTGAAAACAGCACACAGTCTTACTGAAGTTCCAATCTGTCCAAACCGTCTGACAAATGGCAGGCTCCTGAATTTGTTGGTCCTTGACAGCAGAGACTTTCTTCTGGCAACCTTCCCAAACATCTTCAGATTATGTTATTGGCATCCGATTGTATTTAGGGAGACGTTCTGACGCCAAGACATGACTAACGTCTGCAGCTGTCCAGCTGGAGATTCTTTGGCTGCCTGAAAAGTCCTCTTTACAGTGTGAATACAGAGAGACACACCCTCTTTCAGACACATGCTTAACATCTCTGTATGGTTTAGAACTTCCCAGTTCTTGCCATTTTCAACTGGTTTCATGTAGAAACATTTACATACTCCCTTCACTTTTCTAAATACACAATGATTGCTCAGAAACGTACCCACGTTCAATAAAAGAGAAATAATATGTATGGACCAAAACAATCCATTTCATCCAATTCATTTCCTTGGCTACTAAAACATTTTTCAATGTGTCTACATTTCTCTCTCGGCCAAGTGTCCTTCATAGCCAGTCGATGGCTGGAGCTCGACTCGAATGCTATTTCAGGCTTTTGGGAATATGTGAGAGGCCAGCTGAGCGAGCCGCTGCTCACCTGAGACAGGCACCAGATTATGCTGGAATTAATTGAATATGTGGGATGAGGTTTCAGGTTCGCTCCCATACATCAAAGCACGCTGGAGCAGGTCAGAAAATAGAAGTGGTATAAATGAAAACACTGGATACCAAACGTATACACAGACACAAATGGAGAGTCTGTAGTGGCTTTATGGAGAAGATCCTGGACGAACACGGTACACTGACAGCACAACCTAATTAGGTGTAACGCGCACCTGTGTGCGCACACACAATGACGCATGTTGGTAAACATATGTTTTGCCTTGTGTGGACCATCAAAATGTTGTCACAAGGTTAAAAATAGCCGATGATTCAATTGTTCTGTGCACAAACAGTATTAATACACACAAATACACACACACACACACACACCCACACACAAACAGCTAAGTGTCTTTGTATTACTATCTTAAAGGGTACTCTACACCTGAGTTTAACCTTGACCTCAGTACCCGAAGTAATATTGTATACTTCATCAAGCGAATAACTCATAGCTATATGAACTCCACAGTGAACTCTTGTGATTTGAAATAAGATCCAGCTTCCAAGTTTCTGAGGATCAGGCCTGGGCTTGCAATGTGAAGGTTGTGGGCCCTGTGATGGACTAGTGTCAGTCCTGGGGACACTTTTTCCTATGCAGTGCAGATGAAGCTCTAAACCCAGAACAGGACAAGAAGGGTCAAAGAAAGAGCTTTCGTTTTTTAATTCCGTAAAGTTGGCCACATACAAAGACAAGGAATAACTACATTTGTGAGGACCTTCACTGACCATCTGCAATGAAACTCTGCCTATTACACAATTACCCCCCCACCCCCCACAAACAAAAACAATAAAAAATGCTTTTTAACAGTAAATAAATAATAATAAATACAGTTTTAACTGAACAAGACAGTAATACATGTGTGACCCCCCAACCACACACACACACACACACACACACACACACACACACACACACACACACACATAGTCTGTCACTGTAGCATCATGCCATGCTGCCTCTGTTTACCCAATATTATAAAATCACATTCCATTCTCAGTATCAAGCACAGCATGCATCCATACACACAGTATATTACACCATCACGTACACATAGGCTGGACACACACACACACACACACACACACAAGCACACACATCAGGGACATGAGCACGCTCAGATGTACACAATCTCCCCAATAACGTGTTCAATGAAGCAATTCCCCACTTCATCTTCCCCTATAGCATAAACCCAGAGCAGAAGTTGTTTCAACACGCCAGGTGTCGGCTGAACGCTGTAGGTGTTTCTAACGCTGGGAATATTCATCGGTGGGTACGTGCCCGCAAAAACACGCCCACGCAGCTGAACTGCTTACACAAGCACTCGGACACTACACGTACGAGAAGACGCGTTGATTTATTTATTACGAGAATAGAGACGTTGAGGTGGAGAGACAGCGAAAGAAGAGAACTCATTAATTTCTCATTCAGCTTGAAGCACGTTAGAGACGGACACAAGGACGCGGTCGCGAAATGTCGACGTGTCACACGAAATGTGCCCGCCACTTGCAACCTTGCCCGTGTCCTCTCTCGGTAGCGCGATGTCGGCTATGTGGGTGTGTTTGGTAACAGTGTGATTAAGAAATGACAGCGTCAGAGGCTATTATTTGCCATCTAGGCCCTAGACAGATGCCAGAGTCTCACACGCTGGGCAATTAAAGCCTAATTACATTCACACAATTAGATCAGCCCCAGTATGGTGTCTGTGAGCGGCTCCTACGCACAAGTAACACAAACAGACGGATAGATACACAGATACGGCATCCAAGGTGCCTTTCCTTGCCGTCGTGTGCTGATGGGGAAAATCTACAGTTTCTGAATTTCCAGGAATGCACAGTGGAACAGAGAAGCTCTGAGCAGCAATTACATTACACAGTACAAGTGTACATTGAGATATCACCAGTGAAAGAGCACAGGGTCAAAGGTAGTATTTATTTTATTTCTTAGCTTTGCAGACAGTAACTGAAGTCCTGAATGATGGTGTTGATCTGTTGTAATCTTACGATACAACTAGACCTGCAATTCCTAAAGGAGCTATTGCTTGAATTGTCTCAACACTTTTGCTCCCCTTTGTGTATGTGTGTAATGTGTGAGCGTATGTGTGTATAACGCAAATGGCAGTGTTTACGAATGTACTGTGGAGAGTCACTGAGTGCTCTGTGGTGACATCATCGATTTAGAACTTGAATTTGGCCATTATCATATTCTTTTCTTGTCTCCCTTTTTGGCAAAACAGGGATCCTAAATGCATGATCCCAGCGTTTATCAGAGGGAAAAGATGACAGGGGTCTGAATTTATCTCAGAAGTCACGAAGAAGCGAGACCATCTAAGGATAAAATACACACTGTGAAAATGGCATGTCTCTGCTTTAAAGAGCAAACTGTTTGATCGTGTTAGTACCTTTAAATACAGCTGCTGAAAACAATTAAGGATAGTTTGTACCTGCACAAAATAAGCGATTTAAAAATGTCTGAGCCGTTAGAAAGTCACTAAATGGTTAGAGATGAATAAAAGGCTCCAACCGAAATCGCCGCAAACTATGTAGTACTTATAATTACACTGCTCACAAAAATGAGGGGCTATTTCGAAATGAATATGAAGCGGTTAAAAAAAGGAGCATTTCTTCAAACAAGATCATCAGAAAAGCAAACGAAAGGTCAAAGTAAGTAGTTCATGCAAATGAGATGAGAATGAGAAATGGGTGAATTCAACAAGAGTAGGTCAAACTGGACGAGAGTGCCCCCACATTGACTGTTCAGTAGGGTGTATGGTCACCCAGGAGTGCCTAAACACCCTGACAGTTATGGGGCATGGACAGGATCAGATTGTCCAGCAGTTCTTGTTGCAGTTCTCTTCGTATTCATTTTGAAACATCCCCTTAATTTTGTAATCAGTGTTTTTATTACAGACCCCTGCTGTGATCCTGTCTTTATAAAAAATAAAAAGTGACTTTCTAAGGTGTGGGAACAAGATCCTAATGCGGGGGAATGAGGCCATTAATAGATATTATATGTCTCGTTCTCACACTTTACAAACTTGTTTCTATAAATAAGCATCTCTTTCCCAAACCTTAATAAGTCATGGCCACACCTTGGAATGTCACCTCTGTAATTTACAGTTCACTAATTTAACCTAATATTTAGCCCAGTTGTAAGTGGTCTGAGAAAAGCACTCTGTATAAACCAGTCTTTAAAAACCTTTTTATCACGGGTATGGGGGTTTTAGGCACGTCGTGATAAAATCCCGGTACACGGCAGCCTCTTGTGGCTTATTGCTTTATTTTCCATTGATTGTAAGGGTTTAATACGACCTATTCATGGCACTTTAAAGCATCTACACGCATTTAAGGCTATTTTCTGTAATTGCTTCCAAACTCCCATCAGATATGGCCGAATCATCCGCAGGCTGCGATTTGGCTCCATGCACACACAGAAGTCCTTAGCGAATGCAATTGCAATCTTATCATATAATTGTGGTTCGATGCTCTCTGTTGTTGCAACAGCTCTGCTGGTGAACTGGCCTGATGCTTTGCAGGAGCTCCTCATTGATTGGCTTTAATTAATTGAGTCAGTTGCCGCAATTATTTCTTGGTTAGTGGAATAGATCTGACGGACATGCTGGAAAGGTTCTCCACAATGAGAACAAGCCTATGAAGCAGAACAGTCCAGGGTTGCTAGTCTCCAGCGACCCAATGCTTGGAAGTTGCTTTAGATTGAATTTTAAAAAGTAGCTCAGCAGGAGAGCACGGGGGAACATAGACCAAGCTTTAGAAGAAGTGTTAAAAGCTGTGCGTGGAACATGCTACAGAGTCGGAGGCCTGACCCTCACATGAAGCACGGTTTCTACAGGCCAACCAATGCACTGAGCCAATGGAGACAGGAGGCAGTTTCTTGATGATAATCGAAAGGGACAGTTCCTCCAAAAATCTATGAGTACATGTCATCTGTGTCTGTTGGAAGGAATAAGGCTGTCTGTCTGTGGATGTTAATGGCAGTACGTAGGCGGAGTCGGGCAAATACCCAAAGACATTAAGTGAAATTGAATTCCTCTAAACCAGCCTCAATCGGCAGGTTTTATCAGGTTAGAGTAACCCCTGCCTGGGCTTGCTTTTTTCTCTCTTTTGGGCTCAGTGGCTGAAGCATGACGTCATTTAGTATAAAGAGTAGGGAAAAAATGTCCTGGGGGAAGCGCTTGTCTTATCTCCCTGCTTAGGCTGAATGAGGATTGGCTAGTGATAGTGGCCGGTCAGGAAGGAAGAATGGAAAGAAGAAGTATTAAGGGGGCAGCGATAGGCATGAGCCCTGCTGAGTATGCTGTCGCTCCGTTAACAACTGAGTGAGGCGCAGAGAATGCTGATGAAGCAGGACAGACATTCTTCGTCTCCTCCTCGCCTCTCGATCCAAGGTCTGCCGATAGGGTTATGGTTTTAAATAACTATTACTCAGTGAACCGTACAAATACCTCTGGGAGCATTCGGTTTAGTCATGCAGGATATTTCCCAATGATTTTCACACTGGAGGATTATCTGCATATTTCAGCTAATCGACACAACCCTAGGTTGGCATGGCACATTCGTCTGTAAGAAGATATATCCCTATCTACATTATGTAGGATTCAGGGTCTGAAAATGACAAGTCCTTTTCATGTCGGATAAAAGCTGGCACCTTATCACCTGCTCTGAGAGCAGCTCTCTTGTTAATCTAGTAGAGAATGACCTTAATGTGAGCAATGGAGAAAGTCAGACAAGGTTACACCACGTATCGGCGCAAAAAAAAGCTGCCCGCTTTACATTTTTGTGCAGATTCAGGACCTGGGGACAGCTTGCAGGTACTGTACTGTGGTGAAGAGCAGAGGAAAGGTGCCAGCTCCCTCTCGCTGGCTCTTGCTCTGTACGGATACAGGTGATCAATTAAGAAAAGCTACTCCCAACCTCGGTGGCTGCAAGCCCATAAATCACAATTAAAACATTCACAGGTCTGACCCCTAAATGATCTGTCTGCTGGGTAATATTCCCACAGCTCCTCCTGGGAGAAGGGATCAGAACCATGGAGGGAGAAAGAAGAAAGTAGGCCGAGGAAAGGTGCGGAGGGAGGGCAGGGGAACAGGGAGAGTGGGAGTGTGGTTTGGTGCTTACGTGCGAATAAAGAGGACAAGAGCAGCATCAACCAATACCGGTCCCTTACCATTTGGACGGTTGAGGGGGAAAGAGGAGGAATTCATAAAAAAGAGAGGAATCTTCATATTTCATTGACATAAGGGGAGGGATGGCAAGCACAATTTCTCTCTGGTCCAGGGCTCAGGGGCTGATAAAAAGCTATTTGTATTCCGCATGCACTCACTAAGCTTTGGCCTGCATATTTGTAAACACGGGCCCTTCAGAGTTGCTTAATCTTCCAATACACAGACCCAAGAGAGGTAGAAAAAAGAAGAGAGGGCGAGAGAAAGATCAAATTTTTATACTTGGCCTGCTTGAACAACTTCAGCTCTAGTCAGAATATTAACGTTACAGTTTGGACTCACAACCTCTGCCTTTCCTCTCCTCTCACACCTTCGCCCAACACCAGCATAGGTCTTACCAAAATGGCAAGGGTGCTGCCACGAACAATAAGAGTCAAATGACAAAAAAAACAACAACAATAGAAACTGTGTTATTCTGTTACTGAGTGAAGAGGGTGAAGGGTCAAAGTGCCCGAGGCATTCCCCAGGCAAGAGGCTCACCAGAGCTCACTAGGGGGAAAGGGGCACTTCAAACGCTTCCTGACTAGATATGTAAGCTACATCAGTCAATAATTATTTCTGTTCAAGCTTCATTCGTCACAGTGATTTAGGTACTTTCAGTGAGATGCTCGGTAGAAAGCTCCGAGTTGTGTTTACTAATGGAGACGGGACAAACAACAAGTAATCTAAAACCCTTATTAAAAGAGTCCTTACCTGTCCAATCTATTTTAACAGCCTCAGCCTTTAACCCCTGCACTTAAATCAAAGCTGTTTTTATTTTTTTTTTATCATGTCCTTAGAGGCCTTGCTACCCCATGCAGGACCCACGCAAAATATGATTTGTTTTGGTTGGGGTTTTTTTTGTCTTTGTTTTTTTTTGTAATCGCACCAGGAGTGGCACACGACTTGAGCCTGAATTTATTCATGAATTCGAGACAACTTTTCAGTAAATATAACCTTTACTAAGAAGTGATTGGCGGCTGTGACAATTGTGTCAGGCTTGATTGACGTGTCATATTTCATAAACGCAGAACGTGTCATTTCATCTGCACTGCTACACCGGCTCGGTCTGTGCCCTGATGCAAGCAACAGGAGAAACTGCGGTGAGGGTGATAAATATTATAGACGACTACACTATTTATTATCGTATTGTATTGTATGATTTTGTTCCCGCTCAAGTGTCTTATCCATTTGCGCGCTCAGCCTCGCTGGGTTACTT
This sequence comes from Parotocinclus spilosoma, assembly GCA_033117975.1. Classification (NCBI taxonomy): domain Eukaryota; kingdom Metazoa; phylum Chordata; class Actinopteri; order Siluriformes; family Loricariidae; genus Parotocinclus; species Parotocinclus spilosoma. The sequence goes on along the minus strand of JAVSBV010000074.1, from coordinate 2,776,438 downwards.
TATATTAACGCCTGGTAGCGGAGTGGGATGAAGTGCTGGCCATTGGTTGGCTTAAAATGATGCACAGCACAGACGCAGCTTACACATTACGGCCACATGCTCTTGGGTGGCTCAGCGTGTGTGCATGTGTGTGTGTGTGTGTGTGTGTGTGTGTGTGTGTGTGTATGTGTGTGTGATGCGCACTGGGGCATTGACTATCTGGACAGAACAGCGCCTGTCAGCATTCATCACTTCGACACAGCACTCTGCCCCTCAACGCCCATGGTTATATTTCCACCCGCCCAAACACCAGTTCATACAGGCACACACATACAAAAATCACCACAACCCCAGACTGTACTGTTCTCTTATATTTATTTACTCTTGCCAGTCTAGCAGGAAATGCAGCTAAAAAGAGGACAAGTCTTGAATATCAGCTACTTCGCTGGTATGTGTGACACCCCACATTTTTAAATCCAAAACATGGCTATTAGTACAGTTTTTGCACCCATTCTTTGCTACTAAAACATGCTGTATGGAAAGGGCTTTCCAATAGACTGTGGAACATGACTTTGAGGTGGACTTCTGATGTTAGACCATAAGCCCTGGCTTACTTTTGGCATTCCAGGTTCGATCCAGTTCTAAATCAGAGCTGGCATACCTGCAGACTTGAGAGGTTGAAGATCTGACGTGCCGGAAGCAGAAGTCTATAAATGTTCCATATTGAGGGTCACGTGTATCAGTACAGCGCATTCTACTGCCACTGTCTGTCTGCAGAGAATCCAGAAATGTACGCTTCATATTTGAACGTGTTACAAGTGAGTGTAAAACAGCAGAGCTCAATGACTAGAAGGTGTGTCGACAAACTTTTATAGTCTATCATGCCTGTGATGCTTGAGGTGCTGGGAGGTGCTCTCTCGCTACAAGGGTTCGACTGTTTCGACTATCAGAACTGAAATAAGTTTGATTCATCATTTGTGAATAAAGACCACTCTAAGTACAATGGCATTCGGTTTATGGCATGATTATATTTGTGGAAAAGGACAAAGCTTTCTTTTTGCTCTCCTGTTTATGGATTAGCTACAGAGATATAAAACGTTTAATCAACGACTTTAATTACTTTTTACGCGCCCGTAGGCAGGCTACCTGAAAATGTCTAATCTCGAGTTGTCAACCGCACAGACAGCATCAACGAAAGGCAAAATAGCAAGTGGCGGCCTAAACAAACCAAAAGAAAACAAACGAGGGACAACCACACCTATATCCTACCAAACAATAGATGAGGGGAGTGTAATTAAAAACAAACACGGCAAAGCCGGCAGTGAGCCGCGCACGTGAATGGAGTTAATCGATCTCAGTCGACGCCGAGCTTTTGTAAGACACTGACGCAGAAAACCGACACCAGGAAGGGAAAGAACAGTGGTGGAGTGAAAAAAATTAAAAGAGAAAGAGCTTTCCGCTCCATTACACACGGGATTACAGCCAATCCCTTTCAGACGAGGCACAGAGGAAACTTGCTTGTATTCTCTGGTTCCTCTCGCTTTGCATCACAATGTGGTGACTATCAAATCAAAGTCGTGCAGCGGTGAGAGCAGAAGAGAAATCAACTCCTCCAGAAAGCAGAGTTGACAAGGATAAAACCGAGGAGAGGGAGACGATAGGAGAAGGAAATAAAAGGCAATGTGTACAGTACACATACGCTTACGCAGAGTACCAGTAAGCTGCTCTGATTCTCCACTCTTCCTTTAAACATCAGATTTTGAAGCAATAGCTCAGTGGATCTGGACGTCTCAGCGCTAACTGAATGGTTGCTGGTTAAAATCTCAGGTGAGGTGATAAGGGGTTTGTGCCAAACGCTAGAGCACTGATGGACTCAACCTAGCTGACCTTTTGCTTGTTACTGAGCCCTTGTGGAAGTCACATAACCGTCCAGTTTTTTTTCTTTCTTTTTTTTAAATCACCTTGTATTCAATTGTGCAACACTGGACACAGAACACGGTTCTTTAGCAGCAGTTCTTTTGGTACCACGTAACCAAAAAATGTTTTTGTATTCAGCACAGGTCAACAAATTAGTCTTCAACATCGGAGGCAGGTCCCACCAGAGGGCAGGAACTCCCTCCATCGGTTGGACATTAGGAGACCATGTGCCGCCAAGGACCTCCCACTGAGAACTCATTTTATAATCTACTTTGTTTTATAATTTAGTTCATTTAAAACATTTTCTACTACTAATTTAACTTTTACTATTAATTTGTTATTTATTTATTGACCTGGTTTTGCTGTAATTTAATATACTTGTGGTGTTTATCTAGTTGTCATCTTGGCCATCCATGGAGGATGGGTCCCCTGTTGAGTCTTGGTCCTCCCAAAGTTTCTTCCTACCATTTAAGGGAATTTTTCCTTTTCACTGTCGCCCTAGGCTTGCTCAACTTGGGATTGGCCTTTTAGGACTATGTAATACTAGGAAGCTGCTTTGAGACAATGCTCCATTGTAAAAGGCTCTATATAAATAAATTAACTTGAACTCTGTTTAGACCATTTCCAGCACCATTTCCAGAAATACATTTGTTGTCACAATGCCCATTACATGTCCTGCCATTGACAGTATTCCATGGTAGCCATTATTTGCAGTAGTGTCGTGAACTATAAACCTGGACTAGAACCATATTGTCTTTAGTGACAAATCCAAGTTGTGGTTGGGGGTCTGATCACGAATGGGATGAATGTTGAGAATTCTATTCAATTCTTTAATTTTGCCTTTGCTCTGGAATAACTTACTGCCCCACCTGATTTCATCAAATTTATTTACAACCAAGCCTTTATGGGCCCAGCAGGGATTCCGACTTTGCCAGCCTTTGAGCTCCAACTGCAACACGTGAAAAAAATTGTCGAGGGAACCATACAGAACCTGTATGCATCCAATGCCCAACATATTTCATGTTGTATCCAGTTCAGAGACGCATAACAGGGTACTAGAGTGTCCTTTTGATTGTACAGTAAAATGTATTCTTTCACTCTAAAACTCTAATATCTCTTACATATATGATCATTACAGTCACACATATAACGTTTTATTAATTTTCAACAACTTCTTCCTGGTGCATTATTTTTTGTAAATTAATGTAAATTAGACATTGTATGGGTTTGGTATTTGGCATATAGCATATTGCTATCTTATTGACTTTAGATACCAAAACAATATAATTAATGTAGCACATTACATAAGTATCATTACCTGAATGCCTTATAAAACATGCAAAAAACAACCATTTTTAAAAACATACAAGTCAGCTGTAAGGGTAAAGACATTTGCATGACCATGAACCATGCAGTCAGTATGTAAGTATATTGAAAGAGTAACAGACTTGCTGTACTAATATTGTGTGCCATATTGATATTACTTTCAAAGAAAACCAGATGAAAACTTAAACATCCCAATTTATTGTGTACATTTAGGGCTCAGTAAATGTGTGTACCAAAGGGTTAGTTGATAAGTTAGTTAGGGGTTAGTTGATTTAAACTGGAGAACAAAAACTACTGTGTTTTAAACAATGTCTTTAAAATTTCGTTTTAATGTAATTTTTGTTTTACCATTCGTTCTTATATTTTGAGATTTAGCTTTCCTTGTGAATATTTAATTTGATCAATTTTAAACACTAACCTCTTTATACTAAGACTATAATAGGGTTCATTACAAAACAAATTAGTTTGCAAATTAAACTGTATGTAAATGTACAGTCATCTTTTGATAATAAGTTTGACATTATAACTGAACTAAAGTTCATTATGGAAAACATCCACTTTTAGTGCTCTCCTACGTTCCATGAGTATGCTCAGAAGACAGCAGCATCAAAACTGATCACACTATCTGATATTCTGATTTACCTGTCATAGTCTTGGCAGATTTCACCCACTGCCACCAGTGCTTTGAGGTACTCGTTGGGCTGGTAGGGGTGGATATAGTGGAGGGAACAGCTGTTCCGTGGGTCACCGTTTGAGGCAGTGAAATCAATGGCAACCTTCAAACAGACAGTCAAGAAATTATGATTCAGCATTTTTCCCATCTGGACTGGAGGTGGAGCGTAGGTAGGTATATGATGATTTAAAGGGACTTTTAACAGCTATATACTTGTGACTATAAATATAGAATTGTATTATGATTAAGCTACATTACATGGCCAAAAATGTCACATTCTTATGTTTCTCCTATTTCAAAATCATGAGCTTTAATACCAAGCCTTTTTTTCTTTGTTTGCATCAAATATCAGTGGTTTTGTCATAGCTGATGTTTTGCATTGCAGATGGAGAGCTATAGCTGGCTACATAAACCGATACATTAAGCTCTTAATTAATAGTATATGTGCTGACATTGCTTCCGGAGGCTGGGACTCAGAAAAGAGAACTAAGGAAGAACTGATGAGGGATGCTATCACACACACAATCCTCTCTTACACATAATAAGAGTATTCCTGGATGAGACCCTAAAGCTGCTATTACCCAATCTAGGTTTGGGATTCAACCACACCCATCATTACACAGAACCCTAATGAATAAATTAATATGCAGCCAGGACCCAAAATCCAGAGTGAAAGCACATAATTAGGGTAGAAACAGGCACAACAGCATGCAAGAGAAAGCAAAGAGATGCAGAAATGACTGATGATTGCAAGTGTCCGAAGAAAGGTTTTAAACAAGCACCAAAGCAAAAAAATGCATCTTAACAGGATGCTGTCAGACAAACAGCAACCCCTTTAATAAACATCTCCAAGTCAAAGACATCTAAAAGCAATGAAAGAAGCTTGTTGATTAGCCTAGGAATACAAACACTCCATCTTCTCAAGTAACCTTGTCAGCGCCACAAATCTGCTTTACTCATCACAGACTGTAAACACTAAGCTAAGGCAGAATCCTTTTTCTGAGCTAAAATTAGGTTTGACGGTAAAGCATAACTAGTCTTGTAACTTAGGGTGCATTCTGCAGCTCTAACAAATCTTCACTATTAGGAGAAGAATGTGTTACAACCTCAGGTAAATAACATAGCCTGTGAGGTCAGTCCCCAAAAATAACAGAAACCCCACAGACTGGTAACTGTGAACATAAAACAAATAATATTAAAATAGACTCTTTAGTCTGCATTTACACATGACTCCAAACTTCACTCAACTAAATGAACACATCCCTGTATACAGTAACTATATAACAATAACTTAATGACTGATCTGCACTAGTATCTCACAAATCCTGAATAGGCTGCCTCACACCATCTACACTTAAAGAAACAAAGCAAATTAAAAAGAAAGGCTTAAATGTTAGTTCAATAGCACAGTAAACACAATGATCAAACTCCTTTAACTGGATCTGCACAACCGGATCCTCAGAATTGATTGAGCCTACATTAGGCTCTGTCAATCCCAGAGACTGGGCAGACTAAGAAACACCAATATATCCTGAGTCACCAATGTCTGATAAAGATCACTTTTCACCAATTTTTTGGTGGCAGCATGAGGAATGGATACATTGCAGAAACCCACAATCGATAACAAATCATCCTTGCAACATTTAACACAAGAGGAAGTGTAAAAGTCATGGTAACTAGACCAACAAGAGAAAATAAAAGAAATACATGAAACAGAATGCCAAAATCCTCACTATGGCAGTGTACCTGAACAACCTCAGTCCTATTGCCTAACAAGAAACGAATTAATGATCTTCTAGCTCTTCATAGGTATGCCAAACTCAAGGTCACTTGAGTCGACCATTTAAAGCATTCAAGCTCATGATTGAAGAATATACAGTCTAACTTTGTTATCTGCCTCCACGTCCTCGTTGTATCGCCAAATGCATATCATTATATCGCCAATGGCAGGACAGATTTCCCTCCATGCACAAAACCTTGTCTCCTCACCATTCTTTAGATGTGACAACTATCGTGCCATCAGTGATATTCTACCCTTAGGTGCCAAGATTTCAGACCTTTCGGTAGATGTCCTTTTTATCCTACTGACAGGGCCTTCCCTGCTCTCTCCTCAGCTGGCAGCTCACCTTGCTGGCAGATCTTGACCCTGCATAATCTGCTTATGCCTTGCTGCTAACTGTTTTTGTTGCTGATGTGTTAGTCTCATTGTCAGTGTTTAAATTGGCCTAAACCATACGACACGGGATTGTCGGGATGATAACAATCTGCATTTGCAATGTCTTAAGATGTACAGCCCCCGTCAAATGTGCTTCTAGACATAGAACAAACGCCAATCTTGGACAGTTTCTCAAATTTGTATAAATGAACAGAAACTGTATATGTATGTACATGTGTATCACTCATTCACTTTCTTATCCACTTAATCATTGACAGAGTCACGATAGAGCCAATGCCTAGCAGGCAGCATAGGGCGCATGAGGGGATACGGAGCCAATCCATCATACACTCACACACTAAGAGCATTTTAGACACACCAGTTAGCCTAACATGAGTGTCTTTTGGACTGTAGGAGGAAACTGGAGTAGGGAGAGGACAAGCAATCTCTGAAAGGTCCCAGACTGATACACCTGGGGACTGAACTTAGGATCTTCTGCTTGCAAGGCCATAGTGCTACCCACCAAGCCATTGTGCCATGTTAATGTAAATTTAAATGCGTTGTCATTAGGACTGCTCAGTAAAACACATTATGTCAACATCAGGTATGAATGTCACTGCCTCGGTCTAGTTTTTTTTGTAACCTTGTTAAGTCACCAAATTTGCTTCTTGCCAAAAGCAGCCATGAAACAGATGTGGGAAAAATATATACAGATAGTATCTAAAATTCATGGTAAAAGCGAATAATCATACGAGTGCCTTAAGCTAATTTAAAAGCAAGCCCCAAAGCATTTCTAATTAATGCTCCCACATGCAGGCAGTCCAAAACACGTGTGCTGCACATATGACATCAGCAAACTCTGACATGCGCAGGCTCATGTGACATAATGAGACACAGAAAGAGACAGAAATATACACACCTTAACAACCAAAGCATGGCTTATAACTCTAGAGAGTAATAATCTGTGAGAATTAGTAAGTAAGTTCTTTAGTACAATCCATTCTACTGCTAAGATTTGTATATACTGTATACTACATGCTTATTTCCATGCACCTGTCAGCACTGGAAACCAATAATTAGGTAGTGTTCCAACATACTGTACTATTGGCCATCTACCGTAGTTCTGCCCTAAAGTTTGAACAGTGAAAGTGCAGGAACAAGTTTTAAAGCTGATTGATTGTTTACTCATTAATTACAGGGTACTGATGTTTTATGCAGTCAAAGAGAAGCAAAATCACTTTACTTACCATGTGCTAATACACTTACTGTAAACTGAATCTGACAGCCTCCCATTATATAATCCAGAAATGAGTGCATCTTTATTATCTGAAAAAAGCATGATCTACAGATGACCTGGAGAATTTCTAGCTCTATTATGATATTTTATACAGTCAACATGCAGTTCCATTAAATCTATATGACAAATGACTTACCTTACACTGGGTCAGGATTACCACACCCGAGTTTCTGTAGTTCTTTTTCTTTACTTGATATTTGGGGTTGATGCATTCCCACTGAATCTGTAGGTTATAAAAGAAGTGGTTCATATAGAGTATCCTTAGGCTAAGAAGACATGCATCTGGTGTCACCAAGTTATATGGACACATCCCACTGGACATTTTGAGAAAATGAACATCACACTGTTCAATTCTGACCCTGGGCTCCATGCAAGTTTTTTACTTTGGTACTCCTACCACATTGCAAAGCCATGCGCCTTAGGGTAATTGGTGCTTCTAAACTGCCTTAAGTGGTGTGAATGTGTCTATAAACTTGTTCCCTAAAATGGATTGGCATCCTTGCTCCTGCCTTGTGCCCTGTGTCACTAGGCATTGGCATTGTGATTTCTTGGATTTTTCTTTTCACTTTTTCTCTCATATTTGAAGTACATCTATAACAAAAATTACAGACCTCTCTCATCTTTCTAAGTAAGAGAACTTGCACAATCAGTGGCTTACTAAATATTTTTTGCCCCACTGTATGTAAACCATTGAAGTCTGTTAGTATGTGTTTATCATGTTTTCAAAATGTATGCAAGGAACTGACCTCAGACCAATGAAAAACAACTTATGATCTGGATTTAAGTTAAATTCACCCAAGTGTGATCTATGGCCAATGAACTCTAATGCACTGTAAGTAGCTATTAATGGATATGACATTTTTTTGTGTCATTTGTGTCAGAGGTCAAATAAAAACTAATATATAACATTATTTTACTGTGGGCCTCTATAGTAGTGCTGGAACATTTGTTAATTTTTTTTAGAATTTTCTTTCTTTGTGCATAAATAAGGTCTACAATAACAGATCATATCAGATTTGATATAAATCCTAAAAGTACATAAAGAGAATTTAATTAAACACGACCTTATATATCAGAACTTGGCCATTTATTTTTTGAGAAAAAATATACTTATTAAATAATAAATATTACATTTATGTGAGTGGCAAAAGTATTTGAATATTTGCTTTCAGTACATGGCATGACTTCCTTGAGGAGCAATAACTGCAACTCGATGCTTTCAGTAATGGTTGATCAGCACCACATATCATCTTGAATTAAATTTGGATCATTACGCTGAAAAAAACCCCAACTTGTTGGTGGGCCCACCTTACATGGTTTGCTCTTCTTTTCACAACTTTTCTATTGGACTAAGGTTAGGACTTGTCTGGCAGGACATGTCTTGCTGCATGACCCACATTCTCTTGGGATTCAATTCATAGACAGCGCTGACATATTGTTTTAGAATTTGCTGTTATAATTAACAATTTATCATTCCATAGCCTTCTAATTTCAATTACAATTTCCTCCTAACTCTTTAGAGGTGGTTTTGTAAGGTTTTTCAAACTGATGAGCAGCAACAACATTTTTGAGGTCCTCAGTAATATCCATCAAGAAACATGCATTGTGAAGATTCAAGTTTGATACACAATTTTGATCTCAATTGTCCATAGACGAACCGTGGCAAAAGAATTGGTTGTACTAAATATCCCAGTGAAGCTCAATATGACACATTTACTGTATAGGTTCCTGCATCCAACAAGTCAATCTCTGCCCTGCTGTCAATAATTACAGTCCATAGACAATTAGTTTGCAAACTCTATTCAGGAATTCAATGGCACAGATAGTGGTACACTTTGATTAGGGATTTCAATCCACCAGCGAGTTCTGTAACCACACCTATTTATTCGAACCCCAACATCAGATAAGGTTTGGCACCTTATCTCACCCATGATACCAACTTCATAAAGTCATTAAGTCCATATTTAAGGAGACTATAGATGTGTGATTTAAATTTAGTAGGACTTACTGGGAACATATTAAGGTCATTTAAAAAAAATAACTGCTGAAACAACTCAGTTTGACTTACTAGGCATATCCATTCAGCAGTCACTACTATTGCTAGCTACAGCAACAAGTAAGTTATGTTGGTGCCAAAACTGAATAGACAGCTCAGAAACTGGAACTGAAAGCTGGACTGGATATGGACTGGTGGCCAAAAAAGTTCCAAAAGCTTTGTTACACTTGCACTAAAAAATATCAATATAATTCAATGATGTGCAGGTACTGGATGCTGCACGTTCTATAATGTATACATACATAAACAACAGCACAGTCAAAGACAACAAATACTTTTTTATAAAACAAAGTAATGTAATATGTAATGTGTTTAGATATGTTCAAATTCCTTCTATTTGAAATCTATCAGTGGTCTCTACACTGGGGAAATCAAACTGCCCTATAAAAAAGCTAATAAAACTGCTCTTCTGTGTTCCTAGTAGAAAATGGGTGTTTCTGCAGTGTTAGCACCCACAGATAATGTCTCACTGCCACAGATAACAGCTATAAATTGCTGCAGAGGAAATCTGTTTCACAACCCACTATAGAACACAGATAACCATCAGCATCTTTGTGCTGCGGATGAAGTAAACTAAGCAATTAGGAGTTAACACAGACCTGTTTACAGAGACTTTAAACTGCCAAAATAGAAGAAAAAAGAATTTTGGAAGATTGTAGCTAAAAATAAACCATTTAATCGGTGAATCGATGGACACGTGGTTTACTTAGTTTTGGGATTCTAACCCACAGACCTCAACTGAATGTGTTTTCATGTAGTTTTTAACCTGTTTTCCATCCATGGCTGCTTTCATCTCTTTGAAAGTTGTCTGGAATTCTCCAATGAAATCATGCTTTCCATTTGAGTCCCAGTCCCAAACTGTGCACTGAAAACAGAAAATAAAATTAACACAGTTAGATAGGTCACTGAGACACACTATTTTTATGTCACTGTGTCTTTGTGAGAGACATTTAGCACATCATGTCCAATTATTAAACGCTATCATGCTATCATGAGGTTTAAATGCTGAGTTAAGCACAGTGTGACTTAATATTGAGTAAAATTAATGTTGATTGACACATTTCAGATACTGCAAATACAATGAGTCACTTCCATTTGCAGCTATTTAATTATTTGACATTAGCCAAGACTACACTATATACTAGTAATACTGGCCTTTCTAAATGTTCAAATTTCAATTTCATTCCAGTGTTCATAACTATAATGTCATTTTTGAGTTTTCAATGTCCGTTGATCCTCTGGTGTCATATAAAGCCACAATTGACTTCGTCTGAGAGAGGGGGAGGCTGGTCAGGGGATCAATTGCCGATTGCAACAGTGACCCTGCATGCCTTCCAATGCACACTTATGACCCCCAATAACCCTTATAGGACAAACAGAAATAATACATAAAGAAGTATATACTTTGACCATCATATTAAATATATTACTTAAATATAACTGTATTTTTTTCTTTGGGAAGGGTAATGTTTATGATCAAAACCTCCTACTTACCCATTTTTTTACCCTCAGGTTAGCTATATCAAAGAAATAAGGCTTCCTACCTTCACTTTTCTTTTGATCCTCAGGTAAGTTATATTATAGAAATAAGACTTCCTACGTCCGCTTTACTTTTCATCCTCAGGTTAGTTCTGATTTCAAAACCTTCTGCAGATAGTACTGGTACTTCAATCTTTACTTTGAATGTCACGTTAACTCTATAATCAAAGCTTTATACTTCCACCCTCGCCTTGATCCTTAGAATCTAAAGTCTATCTTAGAATTTTAAGAATCTTTAAAACATATTTACATACAAAAGAGAATACTGGCAATTACAGCTTTTCAATGTATATTGTGCAGTTATAAAAATTTCGTTCTTCTACATTTGCAAAAATAATGAAGTTTGACTTCTAAGGCATCCATAAGTCCTTTATTTCTGGTAGGTTAGTAAAAATGTCCTGTCTTAATTACAGTTCAGCTAATGAAAGCTCAATATGGCTGCTAAACAAATTGGTAACTTGATTTAACAAACGAAAACACCCCCCCTCCACACACACACACACACATACAGACCCACAATACATACTAGTTACTGTAGCTACTTAATTCTGTACCTATGCATAACCCCAACTTTAACTTCAGAACGTAAAGCAAATATTTTAAAGACAGGTTTTTAAGTTGTAGTTTCTGTTAAACAAAAAGCAGTTTGCCTTGTGAAGACTGGCAAAATGTCCCCACAATGTCAAAAATGTTAGATCTTTCTACCCTTGTGGGGCATTTGACCCTCACAATGCAATATGGACCAGGGTTCACACACACACACACACACACACACACACACACACACACACACACACACACACACACACAGCCAAATGTAGAGCATCACTCTTCAAGTAGTAATAAATAACCAGATGTGAGAATTAATCATTGGGTGGGCATGTGTGCATGTGTGTTCGTGTGTGTGTGCAGGAAGATAGCACTGTGTAGTCTAGCTGTTGATGAATCATTGATGCAGGGACATTAGTGGGGGGTAATCAAAATGTGAAGGCCATTTAAAATATTAATACAAAGATGCTGTGGTTGACTTTTCAATCACCTGAGTTAAAGATTTCCACCCAGTTCTGAGACCCATGATCTGCCTTTTATATCCATTTCATATACACAAAAGACCTAAAACAACTTTAAAATCGACAAATACTGGTATATGCAGACAATGTCATAAACAAAGGATTGACTAAACTACTACCTTCTTACCTCTAGAATCAAATGTTATCTCTGCAATTACAACACTTTGTGATCATATTGCAAATATAAAAATAACGCATAAGATCGTGGCACCACGATGTGCGAAATTACATATTCATTTTGAAATATCCCCTAATTTTTGTGATCAGTGTATTTTGTAATGCTGTTGTGGTTGGTAGTGTGTCAGTACAACTGGACTCTTTTTTTGTTATATATATATAAAAAATGCCATTGGGTTGCTGCAGTCATATTCATTTGATTTGATTCCTGAAGTCATGTTCATTCTTCAAGTCCAGAACTGTTGTAGTGTTGCAAAGTGCCAGTACCCCCGCTGTGACCCCGATCACCCCGACAAAGATGACTCTGCAGGAGATTGATGCCATTGTGGAGTTCTATGAGAATGACAAGCAGCAGCTTGTGGGTGATTGAAACAGGACTGGGACATCCATATACTTCCTCTGCTGTCAGTTCTAGGACCCCCGCACAACACTGGCGGCAATTACTTTGGCTAATGCTGCATAGGTTTGACCAGCTCTTTCCCTTTACAATCCTTAGGTATAGGTGTATAATGTATGTTCAAACAATGTCCATTTGCATATACACCTATAGTTCAATGAGGTTATTATTTTAAAGTTATTATCCTCCTTAATATGTATATTAACCTGCCATGGACATTCACAATTGTAAACAGAGGTTGAGCAAATTAGTTTCTCTGCATGCACCTTTATAGTGAGATAAGATTTTAAACATCTTAAACATAAATAATTAAAAAGAACTATGTGGAGGTAAATGTTGATATTATATAAATGAATATACAGGAAATACTACATTTTGTTGGATCAATTATTTAACACTGGTACACTGCAGTATCGCACAAAGCATTTCTGAGTATGGTATTATAAGGACAATGTCCAGACCACATGCAATTTCACGGGGATGCAGAAAAAAATGCACAAGTCATTGGAACCTCTGTTGTTTGCAATTTGAGAGATGCTATATGTTAGAAAACCGAGCGTTATCTTAGGTGCTTGTTATCTGTGAGCACAGGGAGGAGCAAAACATGACATTCAGTAATGTTAATCCTGGCTGTACCAGAATCTACAGTTAACACCACAATATCCTGAAATTGTGATACCACAATTGCTAAAGATAGACATCCTGTTTTAGTCTCGAGTTGTCTCTAAATATGACGCACATCAAATGCCCTGTATGTTCACGGCGCCAGCTAGATTTAAGTGATTGTTAAATCACATCCTCTGATCAGACTGTGTATGCTGCTGTCTGGGCAATATTTGCAGGTCTAAAATAATTTAGATGGGCTGAGCCTACAGAAGACCCAGAGCACTGTGCGACTGGGTGACTGGAAATCCAGCACCAATGCTTTCACTTAGAACATTGTCAAGTGTGTCTCAAAATTGAAAATATGATGCCAATTGCAACTTGCCCAATACCTATCACCAGACAATGCAAAGTACCAGAATGAAACAGTTCCTGGTGCTGACTGTGCTGAAAGTTCCTAATAGTTTAAAAGCCAAAGGCCCACTGACTGAACACACTATAAAGAGGGCACTGGGTCATGTCCAGTGGATTAAGCACTACTAATGAGGCTTCCATAAGGTAAATTGAGGTTTTTGTGGCGGCTGTTCTTTCCCAGGTGATGGAGGGAATGTAACTGTCAGAGAAAGAGCCAATACAGCAGCATCGAGAAGGAGGCTCTGGCAATTACGTTTGAGTCCCTAACCCTCCAGTATTACCTTTTAGGGCACTCATTTATCCTCTGTGAGAGGAGGAGGCAGCCATGAGTATAGGGAATGAGAATCTGAGGAAGTGACTGCATCTGTGCATGATTAATGTGTCTGTTTAACATCCTATTTATGTTCATTGAGAGAGAGAAAGAATACAGCTTGTGTGAACTAGAGAATGCTGACAAAAGTAGCAGGATAAGTATGCTAATGTGCCAGCCCATCTGGGCTATTTTTTGTTTTTTTGTTGATTATTATTATAGAAAAAAATTACAAACATTCACTTAACCTGACCTGTAAAAAAACAGCATTATCTTCTAATGCCCTTTTCCCTATTCTAATGCCCATTAAGAATTCTGATGTCCTTCTTAGACAGACTCTTAAATCTCTGATGACATAAGTAAACTACTGATTAACTTCTAAAAGCGCTGAACTTTCCACATGCATTAGTAGCTTGTTTTCATTTTCATCTAAAATGCTGTTAAGTGGAGTGACCTACAACAACATTTTTTCAGTTTTATTGATTAAGTCATTATTCGTGTTCCATGACTCATTAGTTCAGCTGTTTATGGATTATTTCATCAATTGTATTTAGTAGCTGGATGAGGTGTCTAGGCCATTCTGACCTAACTGTTAGGAGCTGTTAAGAGCTGTAATTGGTTCCGTGATTGTACACACATGGTGAACAGACTCTGGACAGACCATGGGACCTGTTTGATGCTAATCTCGCCAAACTACAAGTCTGCATGATCTACAGGCTGATGGGTACAATCCATGGGCATATGCGCTACAGGATACCAAATGAAACGTGCTTGCATCCAATGCCCAACCATGTCTCATTTTGTATGCAGACTATTGTCAGCCTAACATTAGAGACTAGAGCATCCTTCTTTCAATTGAACAATTTTCCCCTATGCGCTTATCCTTTCACTCT
>JAVSBV010000074.1:2729650-2753560 GCA_033117975.1 Parotocinclus spilosoma | reverse complement strand
CCAGAGTTGCCGGGTGGGCACCGGCTGGCCCGCGACCCCAAGTGGAATAAGCAGAAAAGATAATGAATGAATGAATTTCTACCCATGTGCTGTAAAGCGCTGTCAGAGAGCTTTATATATATATATATATATATATATATATATATATGTATGTATTACGTATAAAGTAGAAATGTATAAATGTATAAAGCTCTCTGACAGAGTTCCACAGCCCATGTGTAGAAATTAATTGAGTGAAAGGAATCTACTGTTTAAGGGTGAAGTGGGTTGTGAGAAGCAGTGAAACAATTGTTTTCTGTCTGCCTGAGGCTATGTATCCTTTATATACTCTGATACTCTAGATCTTCTGTCTGCTGGCTCTCACTTTGTCTCTCTCTTTCTCTCTGCTTGCGCCTTCGTCTTTTAAATTCATGTTCCTTATTTACTCCCTAAACTTTATTTCCTCCGTTCATGCGCTCTTGTGGTCGATTCCTATTTTTTCTTGCATTTTTACTCTCGCCCTTTATTTGACTCATTTGCTGCGGCACTGGTCGTTATTCTGTTTTGATTACACACTAATGTGTTAGATGCACACTTCATTTTGGACAGTATGTGGCATGTTTTTGAGTACCTCGAACGAATGCGTGCGAGGCCGTGCTTTTCTGAGAGCTGCCTTCCCAGCAAGCAATCTGCAGGCGTTTGTGATGGTATTAGCGAATGCACGCGAGCGTGACCTGAAACGTTTGCGTGTTGTGCCACAGAAATGCCGAGCGAGGAAAGCAACTCAATTTCCAGCCTGCAGGACAAAGGCTTGTTACGGCGGCCAGATCACATGACCTGTGTTTTATGTATGGTGAAGCTCAGATGTATGTAGAGGGCCGAACGTTAATACGGTTACACATCATATATAGTGTATTACTTTACCTAAAGTATGCAGACAACTCTTGTCTACAATATGGTGCATAAACCGGAGCATGAAATGTTCAAGTCTAACATGCACACCACGCATGAACACTACCCCGTCGCACACACCCACTATATTACACAAGATCCACACCGGTACGTCAATACTGGAAGACCACACAAACACTATGAAGGATAAGAGAGGTTTTGGCCTAAGGCCAGGTATGATCTCAGTGCCTCCTTTAGCAGCCCTTGCAGGAAAGAGTGGAGTATCGATCCGGTCCCAAGGCATAGCCAGCGTAATTGTGTGTGCGCGCGCCTATGCACAGGAGGCACACAAACCGAGAACTCCTCGTTTTAAAATGGATTATTCAGCAGGAATGCTATATGAGGTAAGAACAATATAAGAAGACAAATGAAGATGGTCCAGTGAAAGCAACGAAAGGCCGAGCAGAGTTGGCAATGAATCCAGGACCGATTCAGCCGCGTGCGTACGTCCCTTGACTTTCTAACGATTGCCTCTTTTGTTGAGGAAATCAAGCAGGCAATCAGCCTCTCCTTATCGACCTCACATTCAGCCGCACAAGTCAGATGGACAAAGTGCAGCCTTCGATATCAAACGGTGCCAAGTCATAGGATAACCAAAGCTGATCACTGACGCTAGGTTTATTGACTCTTACACTGTACCAAATTACCTCTCTAACCTTTACATGGTCAATAATGCAGAAGGTGCATAGTCCAGTGAGCACAGATAAATAATCCATAGATGCATCGGTGGGCTAGGCAGCAGATGATGGTGCGCCTATCAACACAGTTTCCCATCACCGTCTGATTGATTTACCCTGATCAATTGTTGAGTCCTGGGTAATGGGAATAAGATAAGAATGAGACAAGTAATAGGTTTGGTTGCGCACGGCACATTAGCAAATCTATGGTGAATACAAACATGATGCTTCGGTGCCAAACTTGCTAAAGAGCTTTGCCAGGATTAAAGAAATCTCACACTTTTACTTGTACACAACCTCAATGATAAGTGTCAAGGGCTGCACTTACAAGCCGCCTAATCATATATTAATATTTGAGCCAACAACCAAATCATAATAGAAAACAACCATCTGTAACCCAGTTTTAGGTTTATTTATTTGCTGTTTATTTCAGCATCAATTGCTATTCAAAACAGATAATAGGGTAATACTCGCATTCACACCGCGGTCATTCAGAGCGACCAATTAACCCAGTGGTGTTAGTGGTGTTTAGTGCGGGGCGGAGCTATTGTGCCTAATGAAGGCTGCTACAGAGTTAAAATGTACTAAATCCACTGTAAAGGCAATCTATCACTTTATTATTGGTCTGCTCAGTTTGCAGTTTTGTGTGCATTACAAATGTTTAAAATAAATTCCAGTGGAGTTTGGAAGCAAACATCGGGTTGGGAGACTGGAAAATATTCTACAAAAGGAGGAAGTTTGGGAACCACTGATTTAACAGGTCTTTGGGAAGTAGGACAAAACCAGATCATCTGGGGCGGATACCCACATGGACACAGGGAGAACATGCAAACTCCACACATGCTGAGTCCGGATCAAAACGGGGATCTCTAGAGCAGTAAACAAAACATAATATCTATCCAAATGAAGGGGCATACTCCTTACAATTTTCCAGTTTTGGGGCGGCGTTTATTTATATATATTCCTGGAATGATCCCAGTGTGGTGTTTGCATGTTCTCCATGTACCTTTGTGGGTTTTCTCCAGGTTATCCTGGTTTTCCTCCCATATTCCAAATATATGATTAAGGAATTTGAGTCTGCACTGTGATGCACTGGCACCCTGTCCAGGTTTGGCTCCAGCCTTGCACCCAGTGCTACCGGTTATGCTTCCCGTGACCCTGAACTGGAAAAGTGTGATTCAAAGTTTAAACGGCTTTGAAAAGGCTGCAGGGTAATGATCTGTTCAAAAGTATTTAAGCAGTGGGGATACATGGTGATGTGTTTAAGGACGATGCAATTCTGTTCCATACATACATATGAAATGAGCCTCGGGTGGACCAGTTCCATTTAGCGAGCATGTGAATGGAGCTCCGTATCAGATTGTTGCGTTGGGTTTGCATATAAACGGTCCTACTGGAATCTGCAATCCGATACTGCAAATCTCCTGCATGTATATAAACGATGCATGAGGATGCGCACAGCACTTTTACGCTGCATTTAGCCAATATGGATTCAAACTTTGAGCATTAACAGTCATGTTGTCGTATTGTCCTGGCCAACGTGTTAAAAATGAAGAAGCCAGTGAAAATAACTCAACCAGCCCTTAGATTTGCTTTTATTTATTTCATTTCATGCCCGTAGGTGAATATAATCCAGAGGTGAATATGAAAGAAAGAAGTGGAGTAAAAGATAGAAAATAAGGCAAAGGAGAAAAAGAAATGTGTAAATAAACAGGTAATAACAAACACAAGCTGACAGCCTCAGGTTTTAGTTTGTGGGCATGTTTTCGCCCAGGCCTGGGATTTCCCAGTAGCTCTGATATTAATCCTTCTTTCGGTCTGCACCTCACGCTCACTTTATCTGGCCTTAGGGAGACTCCTCTTATTTCTCCTCTTTCATGCCTAAGACTCTGAGCTTCATACATCTATCTGCTGTGTTTTTCACATTCATTTCTGCTGAGATTGAGGAGAAAGTTGCTGATGGAGGGAGATTAGGGTCGAATTGCTGAAATGCTCACATCTATGCACAATCGTCCGAACTAAACCATCACTTGGGCATAAAAACTTTCACTTTGCACACTCTTTCAGCATGAAAATGGCTTTGGACGGCTTCCGTTTTCAGCCATCACAAACTGACATGGTTTATACCACCATAATGTGGTGTTCTTCCCATTAGCTGCCCTCTTTTTACATTAAGCACCCATCCAAAGTTTGTACTTCATAGAAAATGAAGAAATCACAGATTGTACCAAGAAACAATTCATATTTAATAGCTGAACACACAGCATAGGTTCCACCGTGCAAAGCTGGTGTGCCGACTGCTATAAGTTAGAACCGTCTTGATGCAGAATATTGTTTTTCATTACTGAAATCCATGCTTCAAAGAATTTAGGCTGTCAAAAAGCCATTCATTAAAGTGATTTGATTTCATTTGTTTGAGGTATGCTTTGAAGCAATTAAACAAAAAATCGCTTGGTGTCACGTTTTTCTGCTGTGGAGATCCTATCAGTTTTATTATGGTTTTCTCCCTAAGACCACTTACTTATTTCATTTAAGGCATGCATTTGAACCATAATATTCTTAACTGTTCATGGCAGAATACGGCATTTAGAATTATGCAGAATCGAATATATGGATTCCTGTCTCCAGATAGACCGACAAGGTCACGGTGTCTAAAGTGATTCTGTCAAAAACATAAAGAAAAACCCAAGATGGTTCAAAGATCTGTGTTCCCTGCAGTTATGGTGAATGAGGAAGAATGATGACGGTCCAATTTTACTCTGTGGCTCGAGCAACGCCTGCCCTTTATTGTTCTTCGCTCCTCTCTAGCCCTTTGCGCCCATGATAATGGGCTTGATTTATTCCTGTTGGTTTAGCCAAGGAGTCTCCAGGCAACTGGAGCAGCTCACACAGCTAAGACATAGCTGTCACACCATCAGTCTCACACGCAAGGGTCGAGGTGTGGTGTCTGAAGGTACGACTGTTTGTCTAAGAGTGATTGCAGTGGCAATGAAAACATGATTAAATCAGAGACTGATTCCCTGAAGATTAACCAAGTAAAAACAGAGACTACCGGTGATGAGAATAGCTGTGGTTCTAAACGTTGGTGCAAACCAAGTACACCCCTTCACAGCAAGGGCATTTTCTAATTGCTTTTCTCAGCACGATAATCATGGAACGCTTTGAGGACCATATCAAAATCTTACTCCAATCGAGGACCTGTGGGATGTGCTGGACATACAAGTCCTCACAATTTACAGAACTTAAATGAACTGCTGATAAAATCTTGGACACCTTTTATAGGTCTTTTGAGGTACATGCCTCAATGGGCCAGGGGCTTGGCAGCAGAACGGGGGCCTATACTTTAATATACTGCCTGATTGGTGTACACATTATTTCAAATTAGTACTTATATTTAAAACTGATTTCTTGATGGTGACATTACAATCTAAGTTCCACTATTATGAAGCAATCCCATTCAGATGAAGACCGGAGAATGACAGCACACTTTGGAATTTGGAATTTCTACCCATTAAAAATCAAGTTAACGGCCTGGCCTGTTGGCTCTCGTTGATTTTGAAAGTAATAATAAAAAAAATAACAAAAAATGAGAATATAATGATGTTAGTTAACCTGATCTACACTTGCTTCATGTCTCCCGGGTTGTATTCATGTAGCTGGATTCACTGAAGTTGGCTACTTACATTCTAAAAAGTATTTATTAATAAGATCTAATTAATATTCTTTGATGTTTTTTTAAGGAGATCATCAGCATGGGAGTAAAGCTCCTTTGTATCAAACAACGCCGTTTGAGGTAGTTTGAGATTTTCACAAGGATATCCCCTTGTTGGCTCCCCATTAGGTCTTACAGGCACATTCTATCCAGATAGAGACCCAGGACCCACTGGAGAAACTGTATCTCAGTTGACTTGGGATGGAGAATGCAAATGGGAATGACCTTCTCAGCCTAGTTAGTTAGCCAAATTTGACAACGTATTTAGTATCGCATTATGCAGTTTGGGCCTCAAGACGTAGGATGTTCTGTTTTATATCAAACACTTCACTGCTAGTTGTTCTGGGGAGTCTGCCAAATACCATAAATGTTAAGGCATTTTGACAAGTTTGGAAACTATTAAACACATTTCCGTTTATATTCTCATTACCTACATTACAGGACGCTAAAGATCAACCTATAGACAAACAAAAAAGAATGAGTGTTTAGTGCTCTTCAGCAGGAAAGACCACTTCCAGCTCATCACCTAAAATCTAATTTCTTCTTCTCACCCTTCATAAGCAAACAGACCTGTGAAGCTCTGCTCAGCCAATTCACATGACTATTAAACTCTGGTTAACTTTATTACCTCAGAACTTCTCAACGGTCAAACTACCAGCCTAATATAATTACTTCCTCCTATTACTTGGCTACTGCATCCAAAGATTCTGTTGTTACATCAGAGCTGCCAGAGGGTCTAGTAAACAGAAAGCGATACAACTGAGCTCTTTAACTGCTCAAAGAGAAAATGAATATTGTGCCAGGAACAAAAGCATACCACTAAGCTTGAAAGGGTCTCAGTTACTCGATTTTCATGCTTCACTGAGTGCTCTTGTAAGCAAAAGTGGAGGTCAATAACAGCAACAAACATGAGGCTTTATACTTTTATACCGTGGCTATTTAAACTCGTCCATCCATCTCCTCTTCCTGTGTCAACTCAAACAAAGCCATCATCTTTTGTGTTTTTAGTCCTGCCGCACAGAAAGCAGTCTGCCTTAAATCAGATTGAATTTTGCTAATGCTTATGTTCTTTTAAGTCGAAAACAACAACAAAACACAAGAAAAAACGCAATTTATAGCTGATTTAGAGTTAAAGAGAAGAACAATGGTCCCTATTGTATCTGACCTTGAGCAATGGGAGAAGAGAGACATTTTTAATAAGACGCTTTATGAACCATGTGCACCGTAGATCTCTCTAAAGGTTACACATGAAACATAGATAAACAAAATAAAAAAACTGTGAAAAACAGTGAAAACACTGCAAAATATCCACCACACTCAAACAGTCCCACCGTGGCTAGCGGATCCCATGATGGGCTGAGGGCCAGGGGCGTGCAGAAAAAAGAAACGCAGCTTTTTAAAATGCAACCTACAACTTATTCATTAAAAAACTATTTGAGCAAGTGTTTATACAGAAAAAGCACGTGCAAGCTCTTATCTCATGTGTCAGTCAAGATAAACCTGTGCAGTTTCTGCGTACTGAGGGTTTGATCTTCAACGTGTTTATGTAGTGGAATCTGTTGCATAGTAACAAGCCCGATCTTATGAGCTAGTGTCAGAAATCATTCACTACCCTTATAAATTCTGTTCCCTTAAAGAGCATGCTACATAGTGATCCAGATTATTTAATGTAGGGAGCATTAAATATGGAACGGCATCGGACACAGTAAGTGACTTTGAAAATGGCGAATGGAAGCCAACGCTTGCAGTCCAGTGTTATGACTAACTACATTTACAATATTATTTATTAAGTGTTACGGATTGATTAAAAGAAAAAAGACGGAGGCGCTAACACGTACAAATGAACCCTGAGTGCACTTTTGCCTAATGAGCTCCAGGTGGAACCGAGCCTAATCAGGTCACCTTTAAAAAAATCCATAATTCATAGCTAAGACAGCTACAGGAAAAGACTCTACTAAATCAGCTCTGTGTACATCCCATAATGCCTGCAGAGTTGTAAGATAGAGTCACCAGACAGGCATCTCATGTATCACGTACTAATGTTGTCAACCTCTATGTATTAGAGATACACTGTAGAGCAGCTGTGAGGAATCCAACCCTTAAGCACGTATTGCTCACTATAGTTCACTTTAGGCCACAGATAGTGGTGCAAGGACTTCTTTTGAAATCAACAAACCGAGTGTTGATTTCTGTCACCACCTTCTGTTGCAGGATCCATGGTTGTACTTGTTCCATTTCTGGCTCAGGTTTGGAAGTAAGTGGGCACAGGTGAGTCATGTAAGGCCAGACTTTTTTAATTGCTTGTTCCTCTAATGTCCCTACTTTACCTTACATTTACATTTACAGTATTTAGCAGACGCCCTTATCCAGAGCGACTTACAACTATCAGTTCAATACAGTCTTACAATCCAAGCAATTGTGGGTTAAGGGTCTTGCTTAGGGACCCAACTGTTTCAGAGGTGGGATTTGAACCCAGGACCTTCTGGTCCATAGTCCAGTACCCCAACCGCTAGGCTACCACAGTCCCACAAACTATTTAAAAATCTACTGAGAAGGGAGGGGGAAAAATACAAATAAATCTTGATTTTTCAGCACTTTTCAATTTCTCGAGGACTATGTGAAATCAATACAAGGACGGAGGAAGAAATAAAAATACATTTTTATTTAAAAATAAAACTTATTTAACCTACAATTAAATTAAAGTGAATCTGAAAAAAAAAATAAAATGAACATAAGAAAACCGTTGGCTCTCCACCGGAGGGCGGAAAAAAGCTAAAAAAAAAATGTATTTATTTTTTTTTTACTTTAACCATTGGTGCTGCGACGGATCCGAGAAATACCCAAAATATATATATATAAATATATTTTTGTATTCTTCAAATATGATTGTCGGCGTATCCGTGAAACAAGCAATAAAAAAGTTTGGCCTAAATTAAGTGTTCTCTTTTTTTTCTCAAATGTTCTAATTTCTCACAGAGCCTTCAAAAAGCTTTTACGATTAGTTGCCTCGGTTTGAGTTTGCTTTCTGTCATTGTTCACAGTTCGGTAAACTGCAGAGCAAGCAAATATTTTCACATCGCCTGGGAAAGTTTTCAGATTCCCCGTCGTTATCCATTAACGTACCCAGGTTACAGGGCCTTCATGATCAGAGGGAGCCTTTCCGGAGAGGAGAACCCTTATGCAAATTAACCCTGATGATTAGTTCTGAGTCAGCAGAAAGCTTTCCCTCTCTCAGATAGGAGCCGTGTAGGAAATACACTCACTGACACAAGTTGTGACAGGAGTTGTGGGGATCAAATAAATCTTTGTACGTATGACCGTAATGATGATATAAGTAAGTGATTACAATATTAGAGCAAAATGATATGTTTAATGGAGAAAACTGTACCTACACCCTCTTGTGGCTAAGCCCAGTGTCCTGTAATCATTTCGATATCTGCCTGAGACAGAAGTGCATGCTGACTTTTGCAGCAATGCGGCGTTTCTGTTTAGGTGTGTTATTCTTTGTTAATGAGTGTATTCTATCTTTTTTATTCTTACAATTTAAACTTGCTTTTTATGCTTAGCACCTGTCCCTGGAGAACACAGGCCATGGGTGAAAGCATGTCCTGAACAAAACATCAAAGATTGTAGGCGAGGGGCACGAGGGGACGTTCCCCAAACCGACAGATTATTATGGATGGGCTTTAGGCTGGAACTGATAAATAATTCCAACACCTAACAGCAATGTTAACCTCAGAACACTAAATCAAATCTTTGCGCTTATTTAGATTTAAACGGCACTGCAACAACAACTGACCAGGCCATCTCACTACAAGGACCAAACTGTCCTACACACACACACACACACACACAGCTTCCTTTTCCTCTACTTACTGAAGTTCAGTCAAAATTGTGCATACACTTGCAGTCACATTAAGAGCCTTGGTTTGAAATTCCACTATGAGAGAATGGAGTTTTCCTCTCCTACAGAATTCAATACTGGCTTTGGGTTCTATAATAATGATCAGTGCTGGTAGAAGATTTCTCCTGCTCTGACTAAGGCAGTGGTGGGAATATTAAATGAGGTGGGAAGTAACTGTAGAGCCAGAGCACCAGAGGAACTGAGCAAGGTTTCAAGTGGATGTCAGATTTTCTTCATATCCACTACCCTGTAGTCAGCAGAGTCTGAAGGTGGTTTTCTTTCTGTGCCCGTGTGGAAGATGAATGCTGTCTTTCTGTGTGTGTGTGTGTGTGTGTGTGTGTACGTGTTTGAATGCTATATTGCTTCCTCTGTTCTTACCTCTACCCCTTGCACTTTCAGCTTCATGTGATCCTCCCGTGTGGTCTTGCCATCTTTCCTCTTCTTCCAGCAGTAGCCGTCTTTTCTGTACTTCACCTTCTTCCTGTTGTACAGTATCATAGACCCATTCTGTGGCCTGCAATGAGAGGAGAGGTGCCCGGAGTTAGAAAGCACTAACTAGCAGAGCAGGTCTTTCACTTTGTACCCCAGAAACGCAGGAACAAATACTTAAATGCCTGAAAACGCAAAACCCATTCCTTTCATACAATACACTGTAACTTCCTTTCATATACAGTCATTGACAAAAAATTAACACAACCATATAAACATTAGCTGTTGGGAGATGTTGGGAGCAGTAGTTCCATCAGGGGGCACCCACAAACAGTGAACATGCTCAGGCCCAGGCAGACCAGCATTAGAGAGGATTGCTTGATCCTCCGTCCAGAACGAGCAGCTCCCAAAGTCCGTTGTCCACCATCCAACCTCCACTACACACCCCTGTCTCACCCAGACCATCATCACTTTAGTTTACATAGGTGTTGTGAATGAGAAACCTAGAATGCATATTTAGTGACACTTACAGGTTCTGCTTGGGTTCGAATACTTGTCTACTACCACTGCCCCAACTGCTAAAACGATGGATGAGGATCTACAGGCTCAGCTGCAACATTTTTATGCAACAGGATACCATAAAGCACCCGTATACCTCAATGTCCAGCCGTATCTCATCTTGTATCCAGGCTAGAGAGAGTTTGACAGGGTAACTAGAGCCTCCTTTCAATTGTACAGCTTTCCCCAATAGACATATCCTTTCATTTAAATATTAAACTCACTTACATATATAATCATTACAATCACACCATGTTTCAGTTGAGTTATTTTTTTCGGTCGATGAGTGAAATATAAGATTGTGCAGCTTGAACGGACAAACAGTAAATGTACAAAACTAAGCACTCACAAATACGCAAAACACAACTTCAGGACATGGTAGACTTCCCACACAGTCCCTTCGAACAGTTATTGAGAATGAACAGCACATTTGTCTCATAACTGCTTATCAGTGGCATAAGCAGGAATGATGGACTATTCTCCAGACCTTTGTATTATAGGCATTAATGTCTCCATTGGGCCTCTTTATCTGCTACATCAATTCCCATTTGTATCGGGGGTTTATTGCTTGCCGCTCCATCAATGTTTTATAGCATTTTTCCAAAGCGTCTTTTTCCTTTTGACACAGACTGAGAGTAAACCAGTCCTAGTCTGGTTGGGCTGACAGTTCGTAAGAAGGTGTGTCAGGGAGTCTAGTTCTTGCTATTTTTCAGTGTCAACCAATTTTTTTACTTTTTTTTTGCTCATGGAGCCTGTCAAAACATGTCATGTGCTTTGTTGACAGTGAGTTGGATTAAATGTCTAAAAGCCTCCAGGGTGGGTGAGTTAAAAGCATCTCTGAAAAGAAAAAAGACCACAATGGTTTGTGTAAGCTCTGAAACCCCCCCCCCTCCTTATTTAAGATGAAGCTGAGCATTTTGGATTGAACGCAGAAGCTTTAATATTGTAACAGGGCTATTTATTGTCCCAGTGTGAAAGCTACTCGCTCAGCTCCTTTTCCTCCTGACCTGTGGGGAAGCCATTTTCTTTTTTAATTGAAGGCAGTTTGTTCCTAGGAAAGAAAACAATAAGGGAAGCACTTTAACTGGGGCTTGTAAGGCATGCCCCGAGCACAGTCACAGCAGCAAGCGTGAAATTGTCTCTGCTCTCTGCTCTGCCTCTGTGTACTCAAGCGATCCAATTAATCTTATCAGAATTATACATATTTATACATGGAGAGTAAGATGGAGAAACGGACCCTAACCGTTTCGTTATCGGACTCGGACGACAAAAGCCTTATTCTGTCTCGGCAACTTAATATACCAAGCAAAAGTGGAAAAATATGTCCCGGCAAAGATATGCGTTATTGGGACGTTCTTCTTATCTATAATGCAGTTCATGTTTGAGTTATAATATGAATATTATAAATATCAGAATGTAGCTTTAATGATTATGCTCATGGTATGATGAATAATGAATGGCTATGGCATTCTCTTTAAATGCATATGCAAGATACAGAGCCCAGAACAAAGATGCTTTAGTAGCAAAATGCATACGGTGACTGTCCTGTAATAACGTTAAGTCATAAAGCATCTTCATCCACGAACCTCTGGACAGTAAAGAGAATGCAAACAGAATCCACACTAAGAATAACTGTATAACAATAAAGTTTGCAAAATGCACTATATGGACAAAAGTTTGCGGACGCTCCTTGGAATTAGTGAGCTTTACCAGTTGACACGATCTCTACACGTTGACACGTTGACACGATCATAATATACAGCGTACATTATTGGAATCTCCATCAACAGTGGTAGTGGAATAAGTTGTACTGATACAGTACTGCAACTTTAAAGCTCTTTTTTGACTAAACTGTGGGACTGTGGTAGCCTAGCGGTTAAGGCTTTGGACCAAAAGGTCCTGGGTTCAAATCCCACCTCTGCCAAGCTGCCACAGTTGGGTCCTTAAGCAAGGCCCTTAACCCATGATTGCATGGATTGTAAAACTGTATGAGTTGTAAGTCGCTCTGGATAAGGCGTCTGCTAAATTCTGGAAATGGAAATGGAAATGGAAACTTACGCGCATCATGTAACTTTCTATATTCCACACGCTTGGTGAAAAGTCTGGAACTGGCAACGTTTTGAACATAAACGGCCAGTTTTGCTTTTTCTCCACACCAAGTCATGAAACGTACACGCAATAGATTGCGTAACAGAAATAAAAGCACATACCAGCCTTTAGATGAAGGTTTAATTAATTAATATTTGCTCCTTTTAGTACCTTTGGTACATGTCTGTAGGAACATATTTTACACAGTTTGTAGTAAGGAAGAACAGTTGGCAGAACACGTCTGTTTTTAAATCATATTGTCTTACATGAGTGTAATAGATTATATGTGTCAGTCTAACTGCCACAGTCGAACAATAATTGAACTGCTTGGTGCCTTGGTGCCTCACTGGGCTTTTGGGACAAAAATGTAGGTTTTTGGTCTTGGTGTTGAACTAGATAAACACAGGAAATGCAAATGCCTGCCTTGATCAAATGTCTGGGATGAAAAGCCGGAACACGACACAGAAGCAGATCTAGGATTAATGTCTTTGTAGATGAAACAAACAAATCATAGCAACTATTTACAAAGCAACACTGATCCTGGGTTTTGAAGCGGATTCAAGTTCCAGCAGACATTCTGCGTCCGGCCGCCTCTCAGATCTACCATTTCACCTTTGCCTCGTGATTTAAACGCAGCACTGATAATGATAGCCTCTAAAAAAATATGTCACATACTCGCCCACTTCAACATGATTAACCCTGCATATCAATCAAACAGGCATTTACAACAAGGATTTCCCTGTTTACGTGTCCCCATTACAGGTCACAAATCCAGCACCACATAAGGACGTACACGCAGGGGAAAATTATATATATATATATATATATATATATATAATACAAGTCTCCTGGTATGTGCATGCAATTAAAGCGTAGCTTCGATTTGATCTGGATTGTCAGCACCACACCAGCAAAGCATGACATGAGTTCGTCTTTGTCGGGCGTTTTATCAAGCTGTGCTCCCTCTCGTATCTCCTGACAGGGAGTACTATAAATGTAAATATACAGTCATCTTCAGAATAGGTATTCATCTTGGACTCTGACATTACACAACACGTGAGGCTCATGTAGGTCCTGACAAATATGTGAGGGGAAAAAAATCAATCTACATGGTGTTTTTCTCACCTTGCCTCAGAGGGGCAAGGGTGCGTGTGCTTTCTTGCTTGATTGACTGTGTAAGCCCGAGCTGCCGTGTGTTGTCTTTGCTGCGGATGGCAGAACGGTTCAAACTTCCCGTTTCCCAAGGGTTTGATTTTCTCCAAACAAGTAAACCGATGTCCCCCGTGGAGCTTATCTGGATGAAGGGCGTCACAGTGGGTTTGAAAGGGTATAAATAAAGGCCATTCTCTGGTGCTACCAGGGCACGAGTGGATTAGAAATAGGGTGTTAGTGTCAGCGAGCCTGGAAGGGGGGCAGCGAGATTTTAGCCGCTTATCTCCCGAAACCAGAGAGCACCAATGTTGCCAGGGATCAATAAGGTGACCAGGGTCTCCTTTAAAACACACGGCATACTCGGCCGGAGGCTCGGCCGTACAAACGGTCAGTGATGGCGGGCTCCCAGAGGCGAAGGGAAAAAAAGCAACGACATTCAGAGTTGAATAATTGCATGCCGCACTTGCCTGATATGATTGCGTTCCTGATAGACTCGTTTTATGGATCTCTACTCAGGGGGCTGGAGGTCGGCACGGAATGTGGCATTCCGAGTTGCGGTGTGAGCTGTTATGGAAATCTGAACGCTCTGGCTTGGGGGTCCGTGGAAATTGTCAGGCTACGTGAGTGTGTGTGTCAGAGTGCATTATTACGAATGCACACGAACAAGTCATCACCAGTAGGTCCCAATTACGCCACACGTAATTAAAGGCGAAATAGCTATCGAATCCTTTTGTGGAGACTCTAAAATTCAGTATATACACAAGAAAATTAATCATTTGATTATTTAACATAAAATTTGATTGGATTTTTTGTGAGAGCACTGGCTGATCACTGGCAGTAATTGAAGTATTGAGTGCATGTAAACGCTCTCACCTGCTGTACAAGGGACTGGTAGACAGGTTTAATAAAACTGCTGAAGTAGCAGCAGGCTATCACTGTCAGGAGTGAGGCCTATACTGGCTGTGTGTATACTGTACTCATATACTAATTTTCCTCAGCCTGTGTCCTCCTCCTTTTCCTCCTCTATAATTCAATTGGCACAAAACCCACTGAGAGCAAAATTAATTTTTGCAAGACTGCAGCGTATTAAAAAAAAGAGAGCGGTTGAAAAGGACATCATCTTTGAAAGTGAACGGACTATAAACTTCAGTGTATTATTATATGGAATAAGTGCTCCTGCTGAGGACCCTTGATGGAGTTGAGTCTCCTTTTGTAATGTGTCGCAGCACCTCAAGAGACGGGACAGCTTTTAATAATCCACCTCAGTCTGACAATCTGCCTGCCTAATAAGTTTCTTGACGGCTTTATCAACTGCAACACTGTTCACTTTGCCACTTTCTGTGGGGAAATAAAGAGCTTTATTTAGCCCTATTTAGTCCTGTTTTATCTGGGCATTTCCTGTGCCAGGTTTTATATATATATCATAACCTAGGCCGTTGATTGGCTCTGCACACGCCTATTTAAAACCCTGCCTAAAGACAGCGCAGCACACATTCTTCTCTGGCTGCTTCTCCATTGGCTCAGGTCAGCTCGGAGTAGGCTCAGTCCATTCCCATTCTCGTCTCATCCCTGTCTCACACTTCTGTAATTTCATATCCATCATTAAAAGGCTCAGGGAGAACGAGGCTCCGCCAGAGCACCCGGCTATAAAAAGCATTCCACAGACGAGTGCCTTGCCTTCCATTTCCATCTCTGTTGTAAATTGCCAATTTCTGGAGGCCTGACATCATTGTTCTCTCGACAAAGAGTGAGGGGAAGACAGCAGCTTATTAACCTAGTCTCAGATGCGCCCACTGTTCAGGTTAATAACCGCAAAGCGAAGCATCCGGGTGCCCGGGGGAGAGTGCGCCGAGAGACTGGCGTTGACGATCATGCGAGAGACAGGCAGCAAAGCTGATTGCAATGAAATTAGATTCATCTTCGAAATGATACAAGGAGGCCTCAGATATTTGTCCATTTTATCCCTCAGATGCTTTCTCTCTCTCCTCTGTCTCACTCTAGGCTGGTGAAGCTGTCCCTTTCACTTTCTACCCCAAAGTTCGCTAGCAGGTTTGGCAGGATTACTGAACTTTGGTTTTACCAAGTGCATCACGACTACAGTGGCACGTCATCCTGTTCTCCACATTGACTGGCACAGCACAATGCTATCATCTGTCGTAGGGGACAGCATTTAGGATTTTAAAGCGGCTTTAAGGCTGCAAGTCTTAACTAAGCAATTTATCTCACAATGCTGGTTGTCTCAGCACTTTGGTCCTCCATCCCTAAGGGACAACGAGACAAAAAGTGTGTGACTGACCTGTGGCGAGTGCTGTGCAGCATGAGCCACTGGAACTGAAAAGAAGGAATCCAGTGGATCAACTCGTATTCGTGTGCACACAGTGTAGGGGGTGACACGGTACAAAGCGAAACATTACAGTGATTGTTTTGGCCTGTAACGATGTGATGTAAGGCGTTGTCATTCGCATTCTTGTAATCACATTTAAAGTGCCTCGTGTTTCTAAACGAGACATATATGTTGTTCCCAAAGGATTTACAACAGACGTCCTCTAAGCATTAGCTGTTGAGTGTCTGTCGTAATCTGCTCACACACCCACTACTAGGGATGGGCACAACTAAGTCAAGTCAAGTCAGCTGTATTTATATAGCGCTTTTTACAACGGAGCATCGTCTCAAAGCAGCTTTATAGTATAAGATTATCTTCCAAGACAAATCCCACAATAAGCAAGCTTAGGGCGACAGTGGAAAGTAAAAACTCCCTAAATGTTATACGGAGGATACCTTGGGAGGACCAAGACTCAAAAAGGGACCAGACCTGCTTGGGTAACTAAGATCTCTGAAGCTTTGTATAATTTATTTAAACTAAATGTTAGGCTTCCTACCTTCCCTTAGAGCGTTCGGCCGTCCTCGCAAGTCGCCATTACAGAACTAACGGTGAAGCGGCGTTTATATCCTCTATCTCTAATTATGTCCCGATCCTGAACAGCCTGAACAGATCCTGAGCCATGGCCTATAAAAGCGTGGTGTTAAGCGTTGTTCGGGGCCCATTCGGGGCTCCCATTCAGGGAGCAACCTTGGCGTGCCAACTTATACTTTCGGTTTTGTTTTGTTCGGAGTCTTTACCCTCCGCCCCTATACCCCCTTTTGGTTGTTTTTCATTATTTTCATTATATACCTATCCCGCATACTTGGGTCCAAACAAAACACCACCCGCTATCGTAACACTAAACACTTTTTTTGTTTGGAAAAGTCTGCACACCGTAGCAACTAGTGCCAGTGCAACTGCCTCTGGAAAACTATATACTACCAAATATACTATTTGGTGTATTTGGTACAGTAGTACAGTCAAGTACATGTACTTATACAGAGCGACATACAACTGAATTCAAGCAACTGAGGGTCTTTCTTAAGGGCCCAACAGTAACAGCTTGGCAGATATGTGATTTGAAACCTAGCTCACAGTCTGATCCATAGTCCAGTACCGTAATCGCTAAGCCACCACAGTCCTGTTTGGAAATAAGTAACTACCCCAACAGTGTCTGCATGCAACATGGCAAGCATTTGCTTTGGGACCACAGCAATTGACTTGCACTTGGATACAGAATATGACTAACACACTGCGCTTTCAGGTTTTTGCCTCCAGGTGAGTCTGAAAAAGAAGAGAACAGGGGCACCGTGTGCGGCCGTGGCCATGGTGGCACAGTGCACCTCTGACACCACCCAAGGTATCCAAATGGATCAGCTCTCATTCATTACTGTGCAGTACTGAGCCTCTCCAGCCCACTGACTCAGCACACAGTGTGGCCAATGGGCCAGATATCGACCAACTCCGCAGGTCCATAGCAAAAAAAAAAAAAGCCAGGTGGAGAGGTGAACAAAAAGAATAGAAGCGGGCAACAGAGAAAGCAAGAGATAAATCAAGAATGAAAGAAAGACTTTAAGATGGCCTAAGCATTTCTGAGTGAGGGTTTAGTGATGAGTGGCTGCCATTGTTGGCACTGGACCATTTGATGAACAGCTGACACGGATAAACCGGAGCTTTAGAATGACACATGGCACTGAGACGGAAAGCATCCTTAAACAAATCCCTCCATATCCTATTTATTCCGACGCTAAACCTTAGGGATAGATGACAGCTATATGTTTTTTTATTACAGCACCATTATGAAGTACTTATGGATTTCTAAGAATGACTCATTTACTCCACACACTACCAGTTTTTTTAACACTATTAATACTCTTGTTTTATTTAACCTTCCTTCTTTTCCCAGTTTCACAAATTATGAGTCTTACATCTGAGTGCATGTTTTCAGTACCTAGAATTAAAAAAGTCACTGCAGGGGGAAAAGCTTTCTCATACTTGGCCCCCCAACTATGGAATAAACTTCCTACTTTAGTCAGAGATTCAGACACTCTTCAAATTTTTAAGTTTAAGCTAAAACATTCTTATTTACTCTGGCTTTTAGTTAGATTTAGACTATAACAGCCTCTTGGCTGTGTTAACTTCTGGTTCTCTTCCTTTAGCTATGCTGCACATGGCATCAGTAATGGATAATAGACTCTGTGCTCCTTACCCATCAATAACTACATTTTCTCTTTTCTCTCAGAGCTGATGTTCCAGTGCCTGTTCCGGAATCACGTGCTTGGACGTTCTTCCGGCTCGGCGTCGCTCTGCTGGTCTCCATCAACATAAACCAAGAACCTCCCACTGAGGACTTACAGCAATTCCTATTTGTTAATTAAATTCCCATTGAAGTGAAAAGCAATGACAGAGACCAAGGGGCAGTTGCTGCAGTAAGGCCAGACTTTTTTAATTACTTGTTCCTCGGATGTCCGAGGGAGGGAAAAAAAAAATCTTTATTTTTCAGAACTTTTCAATTTCTCGAGGACTATGTGGAATCAATATAAGGAACTTAAAAATAAAATTGATTTAACCTGCAATTAAATTAAAGTGAATCTTGGAAAAAAAAAATGAACAGAACACTACCGCTGGCTTTCCACCGGAGGGTGGAAAAAGCTAAAAAAATACTGTTTTTTTTTTTTATTTCAACCGTTGGTACTGCGGCGGATCTGAGAAATAGCAAGATTTTTTTATATTTTTTTATTCTTCAAATATGATCATCAGCGGATCCGCGAAACAAGCAATAAAAAAAGTCTGGCCCAACCAGTAAATGCAGTTATTTATATTAAGTCCTTTAAATCATCCATTGCGACACACTAGTTAAAATTTTCTTTGATGGATGTCTCTTTATCATTCCAAATGTGATACCCATTGTTCCATTTTGCACACCACCCATTACATAACATTATCTCTGCAGATACTGCTCTTTGTGTGCTCTGCTCAGACCTCAGAGTCCAGTATATAACCGAGAAGCTGTTGTTAAGCTACATTCAGCCAAACACAACACCTATTGACATATAGTGCTTTCCAATATAAGGCACTGTTTATTTTCTCAGAAGATAAAACATTCAGTTCTATAAAACATGGTCTGATGCATTGTCAAGTCTTTTGAAGTCTATAGATATGGAAATCTAAAGAATGTGTAAGCGGGAAATAAAGCTTGCTGTCACTGTCAGTACTGGTAAAGAAGTGATTTTCCTGAGATGACAAACTCCACTCTAAACAGCTTACAAATCCAACCTGATGTTACCTCACAAAACACATTGTGTATGGGATGTTATGATGGTGGTTATTCATTTTGTCAGTCCAACCACATCAACCTCAAACCTTTGGGAGAACCTGAAGGAAACATGCACTTAGACATGGGGAGAACAAACCAAATCCACAGAAACAGTAATCACATCTGCCTTCCACACTGTGCTATACCTGTTTTCCAGTTAATTTATTTCCAATTTAATTTACCCCCAAGCAACCCCTATTAGATCCCTTTTCTGGGCCTTCCTCATGCAGACACCAAAATGTCTTGGTAAACTGCCTAGACAGGAGGCAGATTCTGTGAAGGTAGGCCATTCCATTCAGGGTGTTTTAGTATTTTAAACTCCTAAGTCCAGACCTATGAGCAAAAAAAAAATAAAAAACAATTCTGTGAAAAATCACAAGTCTATGTTTTCTGCTTGCAGGGTCTTATTCATGGAAGGTGAGCATAGGCATGATTAGAGCTGTGGGTAAATAGGCATGCACATGTTTTCTGCACTGTTTAGTGAAGAATCTATATATGGTTCATTAATGAGGGGCCCAATGTGGGCCATTTGGTCTGTCCCCAAATTGTTTAGAATCTCCTGTCAGTGGGCATGGGTGTTAAGTTCTAACCTTATTATTCCTAATTTCGGTAAAGAATTACAAGTGCAAAGTATATAACTTATGAACCTAAGGATCACCACTACCAATGAGCGAATGGAGCACTCAGCATAACTTATAGATCATTTCTGGGTCATGAATAATCGCAAGATACTACTAAAGCTGAAACAGATCAGTTAGCCTCTATCACTCTTTCTTTCATTCCTTGCCTAAGACGTGAGAGCGTAACTGCCGCCAAAACTGGCATTTATGAAGACCAATATTCACTCGCTGGTCCGATAGAGATGAATTTCCTTCAGATTTAATGTCAGTTTTAAGTGATATTGTGAGGTATTTTAAGAGCGCTTGACATTACTACACTCATAATAGTTGCTTAGCACAAGGTCTATGGAACGGCAGTTTAACGTTGGCTATAAATGAGTCCTAGATCTCATTTTGTGAGTTTAAGTGTTTCTTTTTCGAGGCTTGATAAGCAACATTTACGTACTTCATTATATGATCTGTTAAAAAAAATGCCTAATTTCCAATAGTCAATTTAGAAAAAGGTAATAATCAAAACATTTCTTTAATTCCAGAAGCTGGGGAGTCCCGGGTATATAACCTCTAGTTGAGTTGTCACCTTGGAGCTGGTCCTCACTGACCCACCCTGTCAACACGAGTCGTTAGGATCACACCCATTTGTGAGTCGTTGCCCCAAGGTGCCGTCATGTGAGCCGCAGGGTTCTCATGGGTCAGGAGCAAATTATGTCTATATCAGATAAGGACCACCTCCAAGGTGAAAACCCTACTAAAGGTTAAATATCTGGTACTGCCCATTAGCGTCTAGAACTGAGGAAGAATAAGAGCTAAAATGCCATTATGAACCAAAAAGTCTAGTTGCCTTCAGCTCAAGCACTCAAGAATACCATGACTTGGATTAATAAGAACCTACCCAGATACGTATGGTGCTAACATTTTAGTCATAAAGTAGCTTTAGGTAATCTATAGGGTAAAGGTAGCCTGGTTTGAAAATGAAATGGCACCAGCTAGAAGCAAGAGATCCAGCCTGAATATCCTTTTTATAGTTTTTGGACACCTGGCCAGAGTGTAAGAGACCAGATTGCATTAAAAAACTCAAGACCTGCACCTATGACCTGATCACCACAGAGCCAATATGGGAACAGTGGGAAGGGTGCTCCTTTTGCCCCTAAGCAGCTGTTAAATGCAGAAGCTTTTACATTCAGATCAGATATACATTAGTAAACATTTTGTTTCCTAACTACCAGTTTTTATTAATCTAATTGTCTCCCTATTTTCAGTCTACTGCACAAGCAGTGTTACTAGGCAGATCGACAACATGGATGAAGGTGCCATCTTCCTCCTACTGTAAAAAGAGTTCAAAAACGAATGCCAGTCTGGTTGATAAGGCAGACGGCATGTCATGTTTCTTACCCAGAAATCAGTGCTCTCTAGACGGTACAGACGACAAAGACACCTTTAGGGTTAATACCCAGGACTAGACCATGACAGCAAATGAGTGATGGTCAGTTCCGGGCCACACTTAACATTTTCAGCCCACATACCATTGTAGAATGACTGTGATGACATTTTTCTATTTTATATACTTGATACAAATTTCCTGTGTTTTCTGAATCTAAGAAAGACACTAAGAAATAATTATAATTAACCATTATAGCATTACTAAAACAATGGCAGATCTGATCTAATGCTGGCCTTAGGATTAAGGAGAATGGCTCCTTTTTTGAGTCTTGGTTTCTTCCTTGTTTAGTCAGGGAGTTTTTCCTTTCCACTGTCACCCTAGGCTTGTTCAATCTGGTATTAGCCTTTTATGATAATATAATATTGTGAAGCTACTTTGAGACAATGCACTATTATAAAAAGCGCTATAGAAATATAAGTCTTTTTTCGAAGACTTTTAGCCCAAAGCCAGAATAATGAAGCCCACAATCACTATTGCCATAACTATCTTATAAGTGACTAAACTAAGCCATATTTGGAGAGAAGATTTTTTCTAGTGCACCAACCAATGTCCTGGTTCAGCTAGCTAAGCTGTGTGCAGCTGTGTCGAGCATCATGGGCCTCATACCAGAAAAGACATTTTTCCAGGTTGGGGTCTTATTTACATTATGAAAATGTTTGGGAAATCCTGCTGTACATTATTTGTTCATATTAATATCTTTTTTAATCTGAAAATAATTGTGTTTCAATAATGCCTGCTCTTTATAGGAAATAGACTTGATTGTATAGTTGTATAATATAGCAAAAGCCCAGAAAGAGTGCAACAGAAACAGCCTGTCCCCACACACACACACACACACACACACACACACACACACACATGCACACACACAAGACAAAATACACAAACATCTGCAACTGGAAAATATAGAAAATACTAAAATATATTTTGATATGAACTTTAGATCAAAAACCATTAGTCTGGCTTTTTGAAAGTCATCTAATGCACACACCATGAAATGATCAAGGCTGCAAGTTGGTCTAAAGTTATGACATTGCGTTCCTGTAAATGTGTCTGAGAGAGTTCAGTTTCTGTGCCTTATAGCAAATTAACGGATGGCTACTTTTACTTAGAATAACATTTTTGCAACTCAGCTCACCTCTGACACACTCTGATGAACTCTGGACTAAATGAGAGGCCATTTGTCTATACTAAAAGCATTAAACAACTCTCCAATGACTCTTAGCATCAGCTTCTACAGTTTGGACAAGAGCCAGTGAGAGTCTAATAGCACTGGGACTCTTCGCTCGATAATATTGTCTGCTATTAAAAAGCTGTCGGATGGAGTCGGTGATTAATATTGATTCAGCGCGGGTTGGAACGTGTCAGGAGTAAGATACTTGTTGATGGGGTTCAGAGAGATTAGAGGCATTACGTTCTTATTCTAGTCATCTTCAGAGAGAGCAAAGTGTGGAGGACGTGGAATA
Source organism: Parotocinclus spilosoma (assembly GCA_033117975.1). Taxonomy (NCBI): domain Eukaryota; kingdom Metazoa; phylum Chordata; class Actinopteri; order Siluriformes; family Loricariidae; genus Parotocinclus; species Parotocinclus spilosoma. The sequence continues at coordinate 2,730,908 of JAVSBV010000074.1, read as the reverse complement.
GATATGTGTTACTAAGTGTTATACTGGCAGCATGGGATAGGAGCTGCACATTTGCAGTGATGCAGTTTGGACCAATGGGAGGTGAAATAATGTGTCACAGTGGGAAAGGCCATGTGGAATCAGCCACAATACTGGTAGCAAGAGATCAAAATGTGTCCCTGTTGATGGTTTGTATGGCCAAGTGTCCGCAGTGCTGTTGACTGGATGTATGGCTGTTTGTCAATTTTGACTGGCTGTCAGTTTTCATGGTTTGCTGTTGACAGGATAGACGGTACAATAAGTATATAGGTAGATATAGGGTATATTTGGGACTGTGGTTGCCTAGCGGTTAAGGCACTGGACTCTAGACCTAATGGTCCTGGGTTCAAATCCCACCTCTGCCAAGCTGCCACAGTTGGGTCCTTAACCAAAGCTCTTAACCCAACATTGCTTGAATTGTAAGACTGCATAAGTTGTAAGTTGCTCTGGATAGCTCTGGATAAGAGCGTCTGCTAAATGCTGGAATTGTAAATCTATAAACATTCCTTCTGTATCACACGTTTGTCATTTAGACAGTAGACAGTAATGATAATCCGGATTAAGCAAACAAAAAATAATCGTTAATCGTTTTATACTCTGCCAGCTAATGTAGCATTTGGGCTAGGAGATCGAAGCCTGTCGAACCTGGTACACTGCTGAAGCTCAGTACCATACTGGTGTCTTAGATGTTTCACCATGTCAGAGGTGGAACCTCCATTACAAGAGATCAACTTTCCATCCATACTGCATTCAGCCCTTAGTTTTTTCTCAAAGTGAAGCCAAACAGAAAGTGCTCTGAGTATCTTGTGCTAAAACTAAACTATGGCATACGTGATGACATGATGTGCTGGTCCAGGGAGATAGGTGCTGAGTGAAACGGAGATTCTTTAGTTGTCATTTAAAATGGCATTTGGTCATCCGGTGGAAGTTTAGCCCACCACTGAGGTGCCAGTACAGAGAAGAGCCTTGATGCTAGTCTTCATTGGATCTTGAGCAGTATCTCCAGTCATGAAACCGTAATTGAGTCTCAACACCTACAAGGATAATAAACTTCTCACAAAAATGAAAAAAAAAAGAAGTAAATTCTCGTTTATCGTGGGGGTTGGGTTCCAGGACCACCCGCGATAAACGAAAATACGCGAAGTAGGGACGCTATATTTATTGAAGTATTTATACACTATTTTAGCCGTAGAACTTGCAGAACGTTTGGGTGGCATCGTAGGGCTTGAATGAATTCAGT
>JAVSBV010000074.1:2709473-2729550 GCA_033117975.1 Parotocinclus spilosoma | reverse complement strand
TATTTAATTAACATCTAGGCCACCCATGGAGGATGGGTCCCCTGTTGAGTCTTGGTCCTCCCGAGGTTTCTTCCCACTACTATTTTAAAGGAGTTTTTCCTTGCCACTGTCGCCCTAGGCCTGCTCAACTTGGGATTGGCCTTTTTTTTGATAATGTAATACTGTAAAGCTGCTTTGAGACAATGCTCCATTGTTAAAAGTGCTATATAAATAAATTTGAATTGAACTGAATTGAATTGAATGTGGAGAAAAAAATCTGACAACCAAACCCGGACTGACTTCTTATCAGTGGGCCAAAACTGAACATAAAGGGAAACAGCAGCCAAAAGTTTAAAAAACAGTCTACAGTTTCAGATAGATTTGACACTCAGGTCACTGTGCTGTTGGGAGGCACGCACTCCGATAAATACTGCATCAGCAGTGGGCTGAATCCTCCATGCTCTACCCTATAAGTCCCAGAGGCGCAGCAGCCACCAGTGGAAACACTGAATATAAATGGCCACTCCACTTTCGCTGTGGTCGTCTCTGCTTTTGCTCCTGTTGACCCCCATTTCCTGCCTCCATCTCCCCACCCAGCATGAGCCCTCTTTGGATTCGCTCACACTCCCCCATCGGTTCTTGGCTCATCGTCTCGGACAGATGGCACCGAGCCAGATTACCGTTTTCATACCAAGAAAAAGAAGCACTGTGATTCTGTCACAACCCTAGACTATTAGCAACGCTGGTTCCTACAGGGACCTACAAATGTTCGTAATAGAGCTAATTAAGCGGTATAATGTGTGAAAATGAAATTCATTTCACCAAGAGGGCTGACAAAAGGTTTAAAGGGAAAGTACACAAAAAGGGGCTCTTGTACAGTTAAGTCTGTGTATGGCTTGTAGAATGAAACCAAAACTACAACACACTGTTTTACGAGAACGCTCCATTAATGAGCGTGATGCTATTTTAACGCGCAAGAAGCCGCTAAGGAGGTGCTAATAATTCTCAGAAAGTGTCTTTTTTGTGTGAAAACAGCTCATTTGCATGGGGCAGTTATACCCTCTGAGGTGGCATTGAAGGGCTTCACACTTGTAATTTCTTGATGAAAAGGCAAAACCATAGTCAACTGTGCCACGGGACCTGAGATAACAGCTGACTCTACAAGTTTTGGGCCCTTTATTTTTTAACGGTGATGGACTGTGCGCCATTTCTATTGTTGGAAAATTGCAAACGAGGTTCTCCCAAGATTTAAGTGACATCACAGCTCACTTCTGAACACTGCCAAAGCATATAAGCCATAAACATCCCATTAGCTATAAAAAGGCAAAAGGCCGGGCCTGAGAGCTGAAGCTCAACTTTGCCTCTGTTTGTCTCTTTGCAGTTCTCATTGTGTATGTTGGGGATAACTGGAGCCTCGTAAAGCCCCTGCTTTTTGTCCTGCGGTGTCAGATTTACATCCCTCGTTAAGCCAATGACACCCTCTACCCGTGATGGCTTGTTACTGTGGCTCACTGCCCATTTTAGCTGCAGCAACATGCTATTAAGATTACGCTTCATTAGTGAATATGGGAGGCTGTTTATGCAATTCACTAAAATAGTAGAATGGTCTCAGGAGGGTGGCTGGGAGCAGACTGGTTGTTTTCTTTTTAGCACAAATAGTTGATTTCATCAGGATTCTGTTTCCTTTTTTTTAATGAGAGTAATTTGTTTGTGACTCCTGGCCACCTGTTACCCATGATTCAAAGACTCCTTGCGCCTCGTGACTAAAATGTAAGGGGAGATTTACTACGAGTGTAACCCCGGACTCCTGCTACTATCTTATACACGCTGCCAGTCCTCCTAAAAGGGCATTGGAGCTTTGCTGGAGTTTCTCTAAGCCTGCGGTTGCCCTTCAGAGAAAAGTTGTTTGTGCGGCGCAGTCCCACAGGGATGTGAATATGTGTGTACGAGAGAGGTGTGCGAGCTGGGAGGGACTGGCGGAATGAGAGCGTTTAAAATAAACTCATTAGCATGGCTTGATGAGGTTCCGAGGGAGTCAAGAGTGTGGAGGTGTCAGTGAAGGTGACCTACAGGGTTAATAGCATGGTAGACGCAGAAAGTGACAGGGACCTCAGTCTTATTGGCCCGACTGACGGTGTATCTGCTGTTGCCTATTTTCAGTCTGCAATCTACTTTCATCTGTAAAATGTTTCCATGTTGTTCAGTCTTGCTCGTGAGGTTTCAGAGAACGGCAACTATGTTATTTTGTGATTTTATTACAGCTTAAAAAGGCTGAGGATGCAACATTAAAGAGACAGTCAGCAACCGGACACAAGTTAACCGAAACTGGCCGATTTGGACTACAGGACTGCTTTCAAACGTCTCAGGCCAACATTAGGTTACATAAACCATTGTTTTTGCGATGTTCTAATGAAGATATATAATAATTTCTTAGTCTCTTGTTTAGAACACAACACAAAAATACATTAAATGTGCATGCAGTATTAAAAACAGTCTATAGGCTACAGTGGCGAGTATGGAGTGTGATACCTGAACAACAGCAGAATCTCTACAGTCAGAAGGAGCTTGATCTGGAATGCTTCTTTAAGAGTAGCAGCCACGTTTACAAAGAGGAACAGGGTGAAAAAGCCAAAATGGGCTAAAGCTCACAAAGACTGGATTCAAGATCAGTGGAAAAGAGGATCCGATCCTCAATAATATGTTATATATACTTGTTATAGCATTGCTAGAGCAAGAAATCTAATGGTGGACTTTTGTACATTACTGTAGCTCATCTTTGTAAATAATCGTGATATAAGATGCTAACCCAGATGGTAATTTGACTCAATGAGAACAGAAATAAGGATGGGAGAACAAATAAATGACTAACTGAATCTGAATCACAATAATCCTGATAATCGTGATAATGTTTTAATAGCAGCCAAGCCACTTACAGGACCTTTTGTCTAGCTCACCTTTAGATAACATTTTACAACAGTTAAAGGATAAAATACTTTGACTCCCACTAGTACATTCAAAATGACAAAGATTATGGCGTTAAAGCACCCAGTTCCACCACAGCTCTAGCTCACAACTGGACTAAATATCAGTAATATCATATGCTTTTCAAACCACTTTCTGGGAAGACTTAACTGGTAAACTATTAACTGTTAAACTATTCCTTTAGAAGCATTTTTAAGGCAACTATTCCTTCCAACAACATTCCCTCTACTGAAGTATTGCTGCATCTTAATGGCGTAAGTAAATGTAAATATAGTTCATAATAAAAAATAAAAAAAATCCATATGACCGACGTCACTGATCGGTTGTTGCAGGTCTATTCGTTTTCTTACTGCTGATTAACAAGTGATCTATCAGCTTTCTATGAACACCTGTAATCTGTCAGAACACATAGAAAATGTGAATAAATGAACACGGCCAGCACTCACAGCCCACTTTCCTAACTCCTGTGATTTATTAGAGCGCTCATTAGTCGGGCTATTTGTACCCTGAAATGCTTGATTGTGATGCAGGGAGGGCCCGACAAAATCCAATTCATCAATTGCAGCATTTTGTGATGAACTAATTGCAGATGCCATAGCCATGATTAATCTATAATTAATATATAATTAATCACTCTGCACATCCTCGAACTGTCTCAGTTGAACAGGCAGTTTTTGCTGGCTTCTCCAGCTCTGTGCCTGGCGTTCTTCAGCCTTTTATTTCCGTGTCAGTCTATCGTGTTCTCCTCTGCTCTTCCTGAACTGATCGCCTGTGCCATGCCTGATCACTGTTCGCAGCTGTTCAGGGAGAAAGGGTTTGCACAAACCCGGCGTGTCTGTATACAGGTGCATATTTTCGAGTTGGGGATGTGGAATGTTTACTCAGTACGAGCCGGCGCCTGTGACTGAGTGTTGCATTACAGAGCAGCAGTGTTGTCATACATAATAAGGCAGCGGAGCGCTCAGGGACAAACCTGGGCTCGTCTCTTCTCAGCTCTATCTCAGGCACTGGATGCCTGGGGATTTGACTAATGCAGGTGTGGTTTTACCTGAGGCCAGTATGAGCTGTCTTATTGCAGGGGAAGAGTTCTGCTTTTTACGAATCAATCAATATCTGAGCTGTGAACAGATACGGCTTTGTGTGGTGTGGTGTTACACAATTGCTCATACTGTATATCATATAGGTACCGTCAACTTTATAGTCGCATTCGGAGCCATGATGCCACCACGCTGAGAATATATTATTCAAATGTTGAATAATGCACAATAACGTGAGGTGGCGTGAAAAAAAAAAAATGTTTTCTTCAGGCGGTTGCACATTATTATTCATATAGTAAATCATTGATAGCACAGAATCAATACAAACTAGACTTGGCAATATAAAAATGAAATATTGTTCGACTTAAAGTACAAATAACAGTTTCGTTTAAAAAAAAAAAAAAGAGGGGGTTGGGGTTGGTTTAATTCTAACAGGATCAGGCAACCATCAAAACTTTCAGTCATCCAAACAGGCTGAAGGCAAAAGTGACTCAGAAACGCCGACCTCCTTCTCCTCCTCCTCCGCTTTCGACTAAGCCTCTGCTATCCAGTAGCTTAAACACATTTCTATTTCACCTGTGTGAGGTTCTCCAGATAGAGCCACAGAAGCAGAAATGATTGTAATTATGCTTTAATTTATTGACTAATGGATGCAGCCTCCCCTAACAGCTGCAATTGTTCTAATGTCCCAAGCACCCAGACACAGCTCAACTCCTCTTTGGGCACTGTAGGTAAAAGAATTTATCATTACAAGCACGTTAAATTGAAACATATAGACCATAACTGCTGCAATTTATATTATTCTCAGTCAGTGCTTTTTTTCCTCCCATTCTGAAAAGAAAGAAACTGCTTTCAGGTGATCCAGTGCTGTTTGTACAGATGCACTAGTCTGTTATTGCCAGTGAGCTCGTTGTATAATAAGTTGGATAATCCATGCTAATTTTCGTTCAGAGGATGCAAAGAGTTAAGACATTACCAGAAGCAGCTCTGTGGGACATAAACGCTCAGCTGAACTGCGTCAAGGTTTGGACTTCTCAATGGCTAGCAGTCCCACCTCATCCCACCATCACTAAAGACATCATGCGTGCATTTCAGGAGCAAGGTAATGTGTTTGTGCACAAAGTGTTTGACTGAAAATGCAACCGACTGTAACGCAAAGCTACCGTAATTGTTCATTTTATGCTACAATAGGTTGTCAGTTTCTTTTTCTACAGCTACAACTACAGCTCCTGTGACACAGAGGATTCCAGCGGCTGGAAACAAGTTTCTTAAGACGTGCGTTCGAACCCTGGCATGGGAAGAAATTGAATGGCATTTAATCCAGGGAGCACTTTTGCCTGCACCCGGCGAAGTCTTGGATTGACTCCAGAATAAAATGGGAACTAATGCAAATCGAAATATTTTGAACTTTTATTTGGTACATTCCCTGCCTGGACTCTGTTTGTGTGGAGTTATATACTCGCCCCATGTCAAGTCGCAGTTTATTTTGACATCTCGTTCCCTGTGTGACATAATTCACTCCAATTTCATTGGCTCCTGAGTGGATGTTAAAGGAAATAGCTCTTGCATGAGCTTCTCAGCATGAAGCTCTAGAGCACAGAGCTGACAAAATCTGCAGCTGCATTCATTCCACTTGGAATCTTTCTAAAATGATGTTCATAAAACAAATCCAGTGGACTGCCAGGCTAAAATAGGATCAGATTTAAAACCAAAGTCAGGTTCTAGTTTAAGAATCTTCCTGACCTGTGACTGTGGCAGCTGGCAAAAAGCGCATGAGTGTGTTCTGGTGTCGTTACACAATGAACAGTGTGTACCTGTGCATTCTTTCCAACTCTCGGATGTAATAAAGCTCCACAGCTGTCTCCAGGATTAAGCCTTTAAGTATCAGCGGTTATGATGTGCTCAGTTTGAATGGATATATTCAGTTGCTGTTAAATCTATCACCAAAGTAACTCAGACATGGCTGACAGAACCAAACTCAGTTCTGCTCATCCCCTCCAACCCAGCCAAATATCGTTTCCTCCATCATGCTCTTGTTTATTTCCATTTGTTTTTCCGCTCTCAGCCCACCCTGTTCGCCTCAGCTGTCAGATTGGTGGGCCTGATCAATAGAATAATGCAGGCTGGTGATTTGAGGACAAAAATGGCTCGTTCCCAGGGGAAGGCAATAAGGACACACGCATGGCAGTCTCCCCCTCCTTCTACAACAGCTCCGTGCCAAGCAATATACTCATAAGTATCTAAATTAAAAGTCGATGGGGGATTGGAAACTTTTCAAACTCTCAAAGTTTCCAAAGGAAACACAGAGGTAAAGCAGGGGCAGAAAAACGATTAAAGACCCGAAAAAGGAGTCATTTTGAAATGCAAAACACGATCAACAATTGTTTATATAATAAATAATATGTGGGGTTTTAGTGTCCTATACTGAGTGCTAAGCCGTAACATAAAAGATATTACACTAGCAATGGCACCGTAAAACAGCATGAAAATCTGTCTTGAATGAGCTTTGAAAAGCATTTTCAAGCCACATAAACTTTAACATGAGATGCGCATCTGCCAAGCCTCAAGGTTCTGCATTACGATGCAGCTCCGGTTTCAGCACCAATAGAAACAGCGTAAGCGAGACAGAGAGACAAACAGAGAGCTTTAGAAGAAGAGACAGGAAGCTGGTCCACGTGTGGGACTTTCAGATGTGAAAAATGTTTTACACTTACCGCGTTTAACAGACACATTTAATCCAGACAGAATTACTGATGAGCAGAGCAGTTCAATTTACGGTTCTTGCTCAAAGGCCCAACAGCGTGGTGGAGTCGCTACTGAAACTGACTGAAACCTTTCGCTTATGAGTTCGGAGCCTGAATGACAGAGCCAGAGCCCTGGGTCTTTTCTTATTTCAATTTATGGGACCCTATCTGAAAACACAAACTTTGTAGATTCTCTCGAACCAACTAGGAACTATTCTTCACTGGGACAATCATTAAAGAACATTTCACTGCAAGTTGCAATTTTGTATAATTGTACCTGTTGTCATGAGGCAGGTCAAATAAGACTTTTCATAGACTTTCCAAGTGGGGCTGCGTTGAATAAGCCGTACACTAAGAGAATAAACAACTCATATAAACAGTTCATTAGGTATTAGGCATGTATACCTAATTCTGTGCGCTGTAATCCCACTCATTGTCTGCAGGGGGCACCATAACACAGAATCTCCTTTTAAGTGTCTGCCAGACAAGGATTTGAGCTTGCTTAACATCAGCAGGGGCAGAACTATGATCGGTGGTGTGGGTATTGATTTCCGAGAGGACAAAGCCTTTTTTTATCAGAATGTTTTCTTGTTGTCCTAATGATCAACAATAAAAAATGAATCGTTTATAAATGGACCAAATTTGTGGCCTGAATTGTTCTGTGATTTGTGCTAGATCGTGGTCGAAGTAATATGTGAACTGGATGTTAGCCATTATCCTAAATATATCGCACTACTCGTGAAGCCCTTCAGATAAAACTGCACCCCAAATACATCCTTATTGACTCAGTACCACTAGTCAGAGTTCACAGAATCTCTACTGACTCCTGATCTAAAGGATTGAAAGTAAGCCCTTGACCGGGCCCTCCAGGCAAGCCTTGGCTGCCAGTGCTGCACAGGGAGGGGGATACCTGGGCTGATGGATGGGAAACATATGGTTGGAGGACCACACTATTTCGAGTGCTTCCTGACCTACAACCTTCAGGAACATCTGAACATCAGAGCTCAGTCTCTCCTCTCCTGGTCTGCTCATATATATGAATACAAGACTGAAAATGTCTTAGGCAGATCAAATGTACGTGCAAACAAATGTGCCTTCCAACATAAAAGCAAAAATGGCCAGACTAGTAATTTGACCATTTATTAATGGTGGACTGTGAATTTAATTAATTCATTTAAGTGTCCACCCTAAATAAAGGCTTTGTCATGAAATTACTTCAGCCTTAATTCAGCCACGCCAATTCAAGCTAAGCTGCCAAAGTATGAGACTGGCATGGGGGATTCCAGAGCCTAGAATCCATCCATTGCAAATGAAAGTGCCCGCTGGCCAGGCTGCCAGGCCAATCTCAGGGCCTCATATCCGTTAAAACCAGCCTTCATGTTGCAAATCCAGACTGGGGTTCGAATCCAAGTGCTGTCTCTGGTGACTGATTCTTACCGCCGAGCCACGTAAGCTGCACGATCATTAAGTGTCATACTGTTATGATAAACATAAAGCATTATCGACTCCTTTACTATACCGTGGTGGAGCATGCATGTTATTTCGGTTATAACCGATCTCTTGAACTGACTGCTGTACAAACGACAACATGTTATTAAGTCTTAAAGCCGGAGCCTGCATGTGCCATATTCATATTACCCTTTCCTTAATAAAGTTGTCACAATCAGTCCGTACGTTGAAGCCTGAATATTGTATGTCATATTCATATAATCCTGCCATAATAAACCTGTCATATTTAATGATAAAAAATGTAGCATTTGAATATAACATTTCATAACCGATGTCATTACGAACTTTTGAAAACATGTTCGCCCATTTTGCCACACCATATGTACTGACAGATACATAATGGTTATTTAATCTAAAAATGGTATCGTGGACTGACTGATATTTTGATGGTCACTACTCTTAATATGTCAAATGCATATAATTAACTTCTATATAATCTGATCTCCCAGGTTTGAGTCCTGAAAAAGGGAATATATTCAAAATAAAATATCCTCAATTTTTGTGAGCAGTATATTTGGTTCGAAGCGTTTACAGAAAAAGCAGAACCCCTAAGACGTTTGGACTTACATGTCCTCTATTCTTATTGACCTTAAATATCTGTCCTCCGTAACTCTTACTAGGTAACACCTTCATAAAATGGGTCATGGGTCCGACTCTGGGCACCCAAATGCAACCAGCACTTTGTGTATCATTAAATAATTATAATAGATAATAATTCTAATAAATCTAATAGTGTTAGCGACATTAAACATGCCTTGCTGCAGCTGTTAGGCGTATCCACAGTGTAGATCATGTTGGTTAATACGCACAGCAAACATTTGCCCCCTTGTGAATAACATTTCTGATTAAAGGAATGATACGCAGAAATCCATAAGGCTGTTTTCTCTTTCCATGCATTCCCTCTGCTTCCAGAGCAGATGCAAGTTCGGAGTGTTCGGGAAAGATGCCGATTACAGAGCGGGTGGGAGGTTTGGGTGGGGTTGGGGTATATGTCTACTTAACCTGCCTGGACAATCAGGAGCAATAAAGCTGGCTTTAGCTCAGCAACGTTGTGTGTGTGTGTGTGTGTGTGGGTGTGTGCTCATGTTCCACGTTGGAACTGTGGGCCCAGACTGGAGCTGCAAATAGCTCTGTGTGCGCTGGAGATGTGTGCAAAGGGAGGCCAGATGATCCTATCAGCTCTCCCGTAGAAAGGTCTAGAGACAGCATGGCCTCCGCCTCCATCCGACCACGACAATTTACATGTTTGTGTTGTCCGAGCGTGCCAAAACTATAAGGCTGAGACGTGGGTGAACTTGGAAGGGAATTCAATAGATGAATTGATCGAGTTCATGTCCACAAAATTGTGTGATTATTCTTGTTGTATAGAAGCTCGTTCGATTCAAAGCAGTGAGCACAGACAAAACAGAGGTGGCTCGTCCGATTTCTGCTACACTTTTCTCTGATCTCTGTTAGTCTGATTTCCGTTGCTGTATAGCGCTTAGGGACAAGCTCAGGATTCTTGACCCTTATACCTATTTAATGCATAACACAGACAAATTTTTACTTTTCTCAACGTTTGTTTCTTTTTTTGAACGACCTGTAACACATCACTCTGGTTTATCCCTGTATAGAATAAGATTCCCATTACTATTCCATGCTTCTCAAACCTCTGCCATTTTACTATGTATGTATGCAAAGCGATAGCCATCATATTATCATTTAAAATCCAAACCGTCTGTCATCTCAAAAGACAAAAAAAAAAAAACCCCGGTCTTTTCTTCTCTGCCTGTGTCATCCTGTCCCTAGCTACATCAGTGCCTTTCGTTCAATCACACACACCCGCGCTGCCATCCCCCGCTGGGGGCGACACATGGTCAGCACCTTTAAAATACACAGAGCCGATATGATTCATCTGTCTCCCGGGGCTATCATCCAGCTTAGCGAGCTTCACCTCACTATCAGCTGAACTCAGGGGCAGGCCCTGACTGATGCCTCTGTCAGCCAGTGGTGGCGCAGAAGGACTCCGGGCGGTAACGGATGCGCAGAGTCCCGGCCTGGGCGCACACACGCCCGTGAACAGACTAACGCTGCAATCAAAGCATGGGAAGGAGAGCAAGATAACTAGGAAGATGTGATCAAAGCAAGGAGGGATCACTCAGCGCCAGTCTCACTAAAGCCGATTTACCTGTTTGTTTACTCTGATCCCTGCTGGAGATCTAATGTGCTTTGGTGCCAAAATCTGCAGCAACAGGATAATGGGATGAGGCACTGCTACTGACGGCCTGTACTGGCTGATATGCGTGAGGCCTGCTCAAGAAAAGTGGAACTGGCTTTGTCACGTTGTCAGGTGGCTACAAACCAAGAAAAAGACAGACCAAACGCTCCTTTGAACACACGCGCCGGTGTTAATGCACGGCCCAGACTTTGACAGAAGAGTGACATGAGCACGTTTTAATGTTCCAACAGCCGAAAAACAATATTAAAACGTCAGTGTCACGGACAGGTGTTTAGTATTCTGTTCTTTGGCCCCACACAGAAAATTGAAATGAATTTGGTGCTGCATGATAATGACTGAGACGCTAATCATGATTGCAAAGCTCGCAACTAACGATCATCTTTATTGAGTCAGAGATGGGATACGAACCGGACCGGCTCGGTCGTAGAGAGGTAAGTCACAGTGCAGAGCCACATTCTTTCAGCCCCGAAAATTCTTCCACACTTCTTAGTGATTGTCTTAAGAACCTTTGAAACCTTTGGAAATCTGCTAAATTAAATGTTCTGCTTCGGGAAGTACAGTGGCTCTGCGTAGCAACGCTGCCTCACAGCAAGAAGGTCCCTGGTACAATCCCAGGGTGGAGTGGCCTGGGTCCTTTCTGTGTGGAGTCCTGCATGGATTTACTCTGGGTACTCCACAGTCCAAAGACATGTGTTTTAGATTAATGGGTGTCTCTAAAGTGGCCCTTAGTGTGTGACTGTGTGTGATTGTGTTCTGGTTGTTCTTGCCCTTGTGCGCCCAGAGTTGCCAGGTGGGCCCTGGCTGAGCCACGACCCCATGTGGATCTCAGTCTCTTCCATATTTTGGTGCTCCACTGGGTTTGGGTCGACTTTGTGCATGTCGCACGAGGCCCGGCCGTAGAGTTTGCTAGAGCCATGGTATCTCTGAAATGGATTAATTCAAAATGATCCTGGTAGCCACAAATCACAATGGTGATTAAAATATGATCGGCTGCACAGCTTAACTACAGTCTGAATATATAATGCAGCACAAATAAGTCCCGCTAACAGATAGTGACAAACCACTGCTCTAGCACAGTCTAACCCACTTATGCAACATCCTGACACGTATTAACAAAGGACTCTGAATACTGTTTATACCACAGCAGGCAATGTGAACAGCCAGCCATGATGAAACCTAGCTCCTGTAGCCTGGCACCACGCTGATCTCTTTGACATGAAGTGGATGAAATCAGAGACTGTAAATCATGCCTAATGATGCCCACAGGCGGTAACCTGAAGGGAGGGCAGTTGCACATGTGTATACGCACCCACAAACACACACACACACACACACACACACACAGCTGCTTAATCTTGCACAATCCACGTTTAATTTTGGCCTTGTCAACCCTCTTCATCTGAAAAAAAAAACTAACCAAAAAAAAAAAAAAAACGCTGTCCACCCGTTTCAAAACCAAGCCTTTGCCCCAGTTTGCAAAAGACAGTGGACACTTGAATTAATTAGGTAGCTGTGAACATGGCTCTGCACTCCCACCAGCCTACTAGCCTCAGTCAATAAGTTATGGAACTGGGTGAGGTCAGGGAAGAGAAACTCAGTGAGATGTGGCCAAGATTTAACCCTGAAAAGCACTGAGATTGGGTCCGTTCATATCAGCTAGAGCGCTTCCTCTGACAGTGAGGCAATGAGTCAGGGTTAGAGATAAAGCGAGCGACGGCGCGAGAGCTCCGCCGATCTCAGAACGGTCTCGGCTCAGGATGAAGGCCAGGCATGCGTACACATAAAAATGATGCTGAGCTACTGGCTACGGAATGATCGATCTCTGCGAAGGTGAAATAATTCATCTGAATAGAAAGGGTGACTACATACATTTGGCCATGTAGCGTACATAAATATGACCCCATCCCCTAATCACCATGTGTGATAATTACTGCTGAGTAACAACCATGCACAGCTGTGAAGAGTGAACGCTTCTGTGAATAATCAAATGCATTTGCGCAGGCTGTGGGTGGAAAATAACTGTTATAAGGATTTTAATAGGCGAAAGTTTCAAAATGTCAAAGTATCGGATCAACATGAAAGGATTAAGGATATACAGAAGACTATTCAGTTAAACAATTCACGTATGTATGATCATTAAAATAAAAATGACGTGTCAGAGCTCTAGATATATCAGTAGGCTTGAGATCACTAAGGAAAGTGCTTCTATTTAACATTTTTGTGCAGAGCTTTGCCTCCTAAAAAATGAAGGTGTGGGAACGAGATCCTAATGTGTAGAAACGAGTTAGTAAGGTGTGAGAACAAGATAATCAAGGAGACTTTATTCATATTTTTCAATCTGTTTTCAACAATGGTCAACAATCTTTCTAAATAAAAGACTTGTTAATATTAAATATCAATCAGTCTTGCCTTTCTTGCTTAATCATAAGGTATCAATAAATTCCGACACCCTGTCTTATCCATGTCCTATCCCTTACGTTATAAACTGCGGCCACAATGAAATGTTCCCTCGCCTTAATGATCTCATTCCCCTGCCTTAACGACCGAGTCTTTAGCACCTCAATGATCTCGTTCTTGTGCATTCATGATCTTTATCCCACACCTTCATTTTATGAAGAAGGGATGTCACCAACGCATCTTTGTCTAATGTCTTTGTTAATGAATGGCTTCTCTGTCTTAAGTGTCCCCATGAATGCTCAAAGGCATTTAGATCAGGTAACAGAGAAGTCGGATTCACTTAAATAGTTCATTCGACAGTTGGGCTGATTATATCTAAATTTGGAAATAAAACCACGGTTACATTAAAGAAATCAACGTATTTTCACCAGTAATCAAATACTTATGTTAGGGTTCCTACCTTCCCCCGGATCGTTCGGCCGTCCTCGCCGGTCGCCATTACAGAGCTATCGGTGAGGCGGTTTATATCCAGTGTCCAATCTGCGACCTGATTCCTAACAGCTGCTTTTTGTGCTATTTAGACGTGGGTTTCAGCACTGTTTGGCGCCAGGTCATTGTCATCGTTGTTCGATCTCCATTCGGTACGTGCGCCTGACCACTGGCGCGCTCCTTTAGGGATAGTGGTAACGTCCGGGGGCTTTTAGTGCTGATTGACGAGTATGGGGGGAAACCCCCGAGGTATTTAGTATGTTAGGGGCACTTTGAGGGTACTCATAAGCTCCCGTACTCATAAGCTCCTCTGTTGTTGGTACTCAACTAGCCGTTGCTGCTCGTACTGAATGGGACGCGCCCCAGCTTGGCTTCTCACGCTCACACTCGCCCCCTGGCGCCTTTGTGCTCTTTTTAGCCTCACTCTAATCGGCTGCCCTCTCGAAATGAGACACGCCCCGGCCAGAGTGGCCACCCGGCTGCACGTTCGAATAATACACGCCCCGGCATGGCTTTCTGGCGCTCTGGTGCCCTCTGCGCTCACTCTTGACCCTCACTCTAGTCGGCTGTCTTCTCGTAATGAGACACGCCCCGGCAGAGTAGCCACAAGGCTGTGCGTTTGAGGTATACGCGCCCCGGTATGGCTTTCTCGCGCTACATACGCATTTGAGCTCCCCTTTACCCTCTGGTGTTAGGACTACCTCCGTGCCTCCTCACTTGGGAGACGTCCCAAGTCGTGCTCTCCCTGCACGCTTGCCCCGTTTGCGCTTCGGTGCCCCCTCGCGATTGGATCGCGGGCTGCTCCCAGACGGGATGCAACATAGCGGCGCGCCCCTTCATGCTTTTGTTTTTTTTTTTTGTTTAGGAGCCTTACGCTCTGCTCTTAATCCCTTTGTTGTTCTATATTATTCCCCCATTATTATACGTCATGGGATACGTCTATCCCGCATACTTGGATCCTACTAAAACCCACCACATCTCGTAACAACTTAGGTCTATAGTATGGGAGTAACCTACAGCTGCTACTACTTTAATTCAATTCAATTCAAGTTTATTTCTATAGCGCTTTTTACAACGTAGCATTGTCTCAAAGCAGCTTCACAATATTACACTGTCTTGGCAGATCCCAAGTTGAGCAAGACTAGGGCGACAATGGAAAGGAAAAACTCCCTAAAATGGTAGGAAGAAACTCAACAGGGGACCCGTCCTCCATGGGTGGCCTAGATGTTAACTACATAAATACTACTGTGTAACTATCATCATTATCTTTAAATCCAGAAATGCTCTTTAACGCACAAGGTGCCCCTTTTTAACCAGCATGGTCTGTTTGCTCATCTGCTAAAGTGAACAAAGCCACTAGGGTTCAGCTTTTTCTTTTTATATGGGCATGCTTATGTGATTTAATTTTAAAAATCCGTATCTGAGTTACTTGCATCCGTCACCTGTGGAGATCTGATATACCCTTTATGTACAGAGCCTGGCTTGAACGTGGGTACGGTACTTAAACGGTCCGAACCAGCCATTACCGTAAACAGCCAAAGCATCCACAAACAGGCTGGGCACTTTCTGCCTGATAAACGCTTCCTTCTCTTGTTGCATTTGCTTCAAGTGTATAGCTGTAATATCTCTTATTAGCTACTAAATGAACACTGCAACTGAGACAACACAGCTGTTCTCTGTTGACTAGCAGAGATAATAACACGGAGGGCATCTCGTTGTGTATTGATTTTTGGAGTTTTATCTCCCGGCCTGCTGTACTTTCCATCTAATTTATCTCATTTCCTTTACGTGTAGATTCATTAAAGGTCTTTCAAGCGTCTCTAGTTGCCACGTCCACTTAAATGTCAATCAGATGTCTGCAAAATGCCAGTGGTCACTTCAGTCTCGTGGCATAAGCTTTTCTCGGGCAGAAGGACAGAGGGTGAAGGAGAGGAAACCGTGCATTATGGGAGCACAGGTGTAGCTGGGAACCCAGCCCAATCTCGCATGTATGTGTGATTTACTTTGTAAGCTTAAGCTCCCTCCTTCTCATTTTCTTGCTCTCTCTTTCTCTCTCTCTGGAATGTGGAGGCGAATGTAATCACAGAAATGTGTTTTATTAAATGGAGTGGATGTCAGTGACAGTGGAGTCTGGGAGATGGAAGAGTTTCGACAGGCAAAAGATATATCGTCTAGCAAAGTGGGAGGGGACTGGGGAAATCACTGCTACTTTAGAGCTCCTGCCCATGTTTGTTATCATTTTAACCTTCCATATCCCACCACATTTACCGTGCCAACTCCCCCCCCCCACACTCTCTCCCGTTCTCACATTTTCACATCGAGGACTCCCTCTTGCCAGCCGTTCTCACTAGCAGCAGGAAATCTAGCAAATGTCGCCAAAGCCTCATAAAATGATGCATCAAATTAAGTCTACAATTAATTACCTTTAATTAAATTGCTCCTCGGGCTTCGAAATGTGGGCCTGGAGAAGACCCCGTACCCAATGACACAAAAGAGCCCGGATCCTGCCAGAGCTGCTTAATGAAATATAGATAATGGGCACTTCAGAGATGTAAGTATGAAAGGGAAATGACTGCTGCAATATTTAGTTTGTCTGCTGTAGGAGAAAAACAACCGTGTCAGTGCGTAGTCTACGAGAGCAGTTGTTTCAGGACAATGGACAGCAGCCGTGCAGAGTCCATTTTTCGTTCAGCTATACTACATGGCGCAGTGCAAGTGTGCACCTCTTCTAAATTGTGCACTTAGTATTTCTGCCACAGGCTATGCTTACAGGTATGTAAAATCAGGCATACACACATGCCGTCATGCATAAGGAAAAGTTGCTGGGTAACATTTCTGCCACACTATGCTGCCCAGCTAGACACGCTGTTATTGCGACGTAGAAATATCTAGGAGCAGCAGCAGCTCAGCTGCAAAGAGCACACACATAGCAGCAAGTCAGCAATTCAAAGGCAAAACAAGCCACATCTAGACTTTTACAGGCCACTGATGTGGCAAGAGCCATAAAATCTAGGTTTTGTGAAAGATGACAACGTGTTCATGTTAATTGTATATGGACAGGACTCATTTTTAGCCATGCATCTGTAACAGGGTGGAAATAACTGTAATAACTATAACATGTAGCCAAGCTAGCTTCGATAATTAGGACGCTCTGTCTTTAACACATGAAGGTATGGTCCAGAATATCAAAATTGGTCAATTGGGTTAGACTTTTGGGGAGAGAAAATACTTGCACAACCGACTATTCCCACCATGGTTCCTAACTTGGGGCCCAGAGAGAGAGAGAGAGTGTGTGTGTGTGTGTGTGTGTGTGATGCTTTGTTTGCTCTAAAGTGCTCCAAGTTTGTCAAAATACAATTTGCACATGTTAATAAAAAGAAAATTAACACGCTCACTGGAAAACTAATATCTGTGAATATCATTATTATTCCTTTGTAAGGGTGTGTGTATGGATCTACTCTGTTTGAACGATCAAAGAAAAATCAGCATCTTATGTTTGATTTTTAGGTAAATATTTGGACATCTTAAAAAGAGAAAAAGGAAAAACGGGAAGAAAATCTATAATTTAGCTGTTAATAAGGTAAAGATTTGCAATAAATCACTTCATTCTGTGTGTAGGCTTGTGGGGAGGCATAGCTGTTCTTAGATACCCGCCTAGACTTGAGGAAAAAAAGATTGTGAAGCACTGTTTATGAAATACCTAGCATTATTTCTACACACCAATTTATAGCCAGATGTGGGACTGTGAAGTCTGTAAGAATAAAGGATTATCTCGGCGAAATCACAAAGCTAGACAGCTTCTTATTTAATACTAACCCTAATCAAAAGGAGAGGTGTCTGCAAATTGGAACAAAACGATAATGAAGGAACTGTTGGCTAGTTGGTGCCAGGATCAAAAATGCTTCTCTGAATGGCGCAGTCAGTAATGCTGAACTGTTTATGAGTACATCGCCAGCAAATCAGACCAAGTGTGCATCGTTTAAGTAGAGAGGAGTCAAAGGTGATAAACGGCAATGTTTGGGAGACATAAATGCTACCACATTTGTGTACATGGGATTATCGGGGTAATGTGTCTCTACCGTCTTAATGTGGGAATAACATAAAGCTGTGATGTAAACCAAAGAAACAAGCATTTGAAATAAGCAACAATTGCCAGGAGTGTTCATGGCTGATTGGCTGAACTATAGATCACCAGGCATTTGGAGCACTGTAAAATATGGGAAAGGTCCTTTCCTGTTTCAGGGTGGAATTGTCACTCCAAAACAAAAGGCTTGCCTAGACCGTTCTGGAAGATCTTGACCTCGGCCCTGACCTCAGTTCTACTGAGGGGTGGGGGTGGGGCGGTGGGACTGGAGCACCAACCAGAAAGACAATTGCCTCCCAGTATCAGTGCCCTACTTTACTAATAATACATGTTTGAATAGAAGATAATACTCGCACTTAGGTGTCTACGCTTAACAGCAAGTGCCTAACAGTAGTAAAAAGGGACTCATTTTTTTATGATATTTTGTCTGCCAATGTTTGGCTATATAATTTAAAGAAAATTGACTACGTTTTTTGTTAGTTTTTTTGCAATAAAAACCAATACACTCTTCATTTAAAGGCTTGAATGAATATGTTTAGATAGTTACAATCCATGTTCTGTATTATTAGTGGTTATTTTCTAGCTTGCACATCCATCAGGAATTCATCAATGTAGCCGTCAGCTAAGACGTAGCATGGGTCAAACCGTCAGCAGGACTGATGCTAGAAATACACATCTATCAGGAGAGGTGAGCAGAAGAATGTATGTAGACTTAAAGATGATTGGTGAGATAACATCCAGTCTATAATGACGGGATTAAATCGACTGCTTCCTGATTTCTGGCATCAATATTGCGGTTGGAGAGTTAAACTTTTATGACAGCAAAGCAATTACTGAAAAGTCTATTTGAGTCATAAATTTTTCAAGGGATTTTATGCCGACCTTGGATCAGATGCCAGAATCCTAATATATTCATTACTGCTCAGTGCAGCATGATATTGTTTTCACACATAAGTAGTTTTAGTATTAATGTTTGTCAGGTAATTTGTGAATGGCACAAATATTTGTGTGTCTTTAATGTTCTTAACATATGAAATATTTAGGAATTGGAATATGTAGTTCCGTATAGTGAGTGTGCGACTTTTGTTCCGTTTGTCCATTTAAGCAAAATGATGTTTAATTTATGGAGAAAATGGATGAACCGGCAAAATGATTTTTTTGTCCACAAAGGTCTCCTGCCACACTAATTAAATCACAGTTAAGCTTTCAAGGCAGGATCGTTTGAGGAGTTTCATTAAGGGTTATGAATATTAATTTTCCAATTCAGAAAATCATCTAACTTTTAAACAGACATAGAAGGGTGCATAACTGAGCAGTTCACAGATTTGGACACGTTAATGCAATCATGAAACATTAATGCAAGATTAAGTTCAAATTTCACATTATTAGTCTGGGAATTTTCTTAGCAAACAGTTAAAATATGAACGTACGAACACGGGCAGAAAATGGTAACTGTTTCATTTCAGCACACACACACACACGATTTTTTTCAGTTATTCTTGTGGAAGCGCAACCCTGGGGATGTCGGTGTCTATGGCAGCAGAGTTGCTGGGACAACCGCATGGCTTTGTCTGAGTTTTTAATCACATCACAGTCTTGTTAACATTGCCTGAGGAAAAGCATAAACTCTGAAACTTATCTACCAAAAACAAACTGGCTAGATACCTAACACGTCTCTCACTAAACGTGCCTTAAAAAAAACGCTGTCACAGGCTACCGTGACTCAGACATGTATTATGGTGCACATAACTGTACGTCCTTTTTTCTCTTCTTATCAGATATCAGTAAGTGAATGGGTGTTTGTTTCCCCCCCCCAAAAAAAAAAAATCCTCATTAACTAAAGTTGACTCCAGTGCCTGTGCTACTGAGATACTGCATGGTGCCCCTCTGGCATTCTCTGTCAACCTGACAGTAAACAGTTTGTTCTGCAAGCCTGGCTATGCAACTGAATTAAGTCTTCGGTATCACAGCAGGAGTGACTCTATTAGGAATAGACCAACATAAAATTTCTATTCTAGCACTAAAACATTGTGATCTTCTTAGTGACTGAGCCGACTGTCTGTAAGCTTCTTTTGCTAAGTTATGCTTGATGGCAGCAGGATTTATAGCAGCTGTTGAACCATTAAACATAATGTATGTAGAGTAATAAATTGGACTGTATGTTATTTTTTATACCCCGTGCTAAAACTGTCTATGAACTTATCTCTACAGCTATATCTAGCCTTATTAATGATACCAGAACCAACGAATGACCATTTCCCCATTTTAATCCTGGTCAGGTATTAGAACCCTGTATTTCTAGGAGCCAAAACTGGGTTTGCTATTTAGGCGACATTACGGAAGGATCGCAGAATTGAGGAATAAAAGCAGACTTTGGATATAAAGATGGAAATGCACAGTTTTCTTTTATTTATAGTTATAAAATATGCACCCTGAACCTTTCCTTATTTGTTTTTACAGCTGTCATTTTGTTTTTTTTTATGTAATTGATTCAAATACATTTACATTTATGGCATTTAGCAGACGCCCTTATCCAGGGCGACTTACAAACTATACAATCTACTTATACAGTCTTACAATCCAAGCAATTGTGGGTTAAGGGCCTTGCTCAAGGGCCCAACTGTGGCAGCTTGGCAGA
>JAVSBV010000074.1:2660214-2677097 GCA_033117975.1 Parotocinclus spilosoma | reverse complement strand
TTCGTAAGCAACAGTAGTTCTTGTTTGTACATTCGCTATACGTGTAAATCGTACAATAAAGGTTTAATAAACATTTATTATGTTACATAGCACATCCCATCTTGTAACATAGGGCATATTCGTTTAATCGGATCAACTAGTTATTAGGACCAAAACAATCGAATCCCGATGTGGTCCCATTAACCGTAATCGACTGTATATGATGCCTGTACATGGGGGCACAGGACGTTAAACTCAAAGACAGTATGTTAGATTAAGAACTATGAAAGAAATGTGGAAAAGCACTGATTAATACCTGAGCTCTTTAATGAGCAGTACGCCCAAATTATTATCGATGGAAGAAAGAAGTACTGATATAACTTTAAATAACAGTGAACATCCTGAAAAAAAACACAGCAAGAAATAAAATTTCTGTTCTTGTTTTTACGATCAAACACCGAGTAAGAAACTGTGTTTATGGTAGGACACAATCCAAGACAAAAAAGACGACAACAACAACAAAAAAACGTGGTTCTTAAAACCCATTGCTATGCATCTCACATTTAAAGACCACCTCGATGTTTCACGCTTCTGTTGAACAGATTAGAGAAAACCGTGTTTACCGGAGCTGTGCAATTCTGTGTATGGATAAAAAAAAACTGCACATCCACAGAAAAAAACAGAAGTATATTTCCGCAGCCATAGGACAATGAGGCTGTGATAGTTATGGAATAAATGGTTTGCAGTAAAAATGGATGTCAAATCAAAATGGATTTCAAATCAAATAAATATTTCATTAGCAGTAATAAAGCTGCATGTTCCTATATACTGTTGCTTAATATAATTATTTATACGGTGAGCTGTCTTTTAAAAAAACTGAAGAAACTGAACAGGCCTACAGTTTGCTGTAACTTCTCTGGTTACACAAGCATGTTAATCAGTCCTTTGAGCTAAAATAAGGTACCAGGTGGTGGAGAACACAATAACCTCCACAACGTCCAGCTTGTCTAATGAGGTCATTTTAATCTCTGAGCGATGGCTGCATGAATTTGACCATATTTGCCGTTCACAGATTCTTTCTGCTTCAGCCCCAGCTCACTGCATGTTGTGAGACCAATATGCATTTTTGATTAAGCAGCGTGTAATATTCATTGTGCTATGGCGCACATGAATCTCTTTAACTGTGCTTGTGCACTGCAGGGCACATCAAAATAAGGGTTACTCTCACATCTATCTGACTTATTCTCTTTTAACCTCCGCCTTGCTCCCTCACTCATTTCCCCTTCTCTCCTCCCCTATCCTCCAGAAAAAGATGGAGGAAGCCTGAAAGATACAGACCCCCCACCCAAGTGCGATTTACTAAGGTTATTAAGGAAAAGCAAACAGAAAATAAAAGCAAATCATTGTCAGTAATGCGCTGTAATGATTGCTCTCCATAGGGTGAGGTATGCATTTACCCTTGCCAGGAGCTACGCTGATGCCTGCAGGTGTATTACCCACCTACCTCTTATGATACACACACACACACACACACACACACACGCACACACAGGTTTTACTTTGGGCCACCCAGGTACAGTAACGGCTGCTGTTTTAGGATTTTTAATCTGTCCTAGGGATAGAAGATCGATTGTGCTCTCCCTCTTCTGTACTGACAGCCACATATGCACTGCAAATACGCACCTGAAAGCAGGCGCACCTGATCACATGTCTGCAGATATGGACAAACGGACCAGAGGTGTTGCATATAATATGCACATGCTTTAGAGCTGTTCTATGAAATCCCTAGAATGATTAAGCGCTCTGACAAAGTCCCATCAACACACTTTGTACACATTAAAGAGTGTTTTGTCCTTAATTATTCGATTACTCATCCTAGAAGGACGGAGGGCTTAGGAGAGTTGTGTGTGAAATATATTATATGGAATTAACAGAAATATTCAGTAAGTCAATACACCTCCTTAAAGTTGGCACATATTTGTTATTTTTCACACGTAGCAGACCAATTTTGTGCCAGCAGGTGATGCTAGCCCTTTCCGCCGACTACCACCGCGGGTATATTTCAGACCTGTGGGAAACAATGTACACTGAGTTCATTAAGACTAGCACAGGATGGGGGATGATGCAGCAGATGAGAGTGGGTAGGAGGAGATATGAAAAGAGACAGCTAGTACTTTTTCCCATCAAATCAAACAGATTAATACTTGCTCAGTGTCCAGTAACAAACTTCAGCAAGTCTATGCACTTCCCTTACCCGATATTCCTATGTAAACATGTAGAAGGAAAAAATCACACTTTAATGTATTTCCAAAATGGCTCAATCAATAAATCGATGGCCAATTCTGTCCAGTTTTGTTATACTGCAAAGTCAAGCACAGCTCCTGAATGTCATTTTTCATATGGTAAAGGATGTACATAATTTAGCTAATTTGATATACATTCCAATAATATCAGGCTCAGTACATTCTTTTAAGAATTTTTTTCCCCTTGTCATTGTTAACTGATTGAAATAATGTGAGGTTCTGTAAATTTGACCTGCACTCTACATCATTAACAATACCATTAGGAGACTCAGTCAAGTTCAAATACGAGCGCATGGCTTAACGGTATACTAATTAACAAGACTATGCATATTTACAAATATGCAAATAATTTAATAGTGCCATTATTTGTATACATAATTGCCTTTTCTGAACACCAGTAAATAATACATGCTGCATTTTCCTGCAGTGCAAATTGTTTTATTAAACCATTGTTTTTGTGTTGAAATCAGACAATAGAGGCTTACTGACCCTCCACCCCCCCACCCCACCCAAACAATAATTTTAACTCGCTTTCTCTTATCAGCATTGCGAGGGTTTCTCGGAGAACACAGGAGGCAGGCATAAGCATTCCGGTCTGTCACATGGCTGGTAGGGATCACATTGAAATCATCCCCCTCCCTCATACATGCTTGACCTACCCGAAGGGACTCGAACCCAAACTAGTGAATTGTGTTTCATGCTGTTTTTACCTTATAAAAATCCAATATAAAATGTGATTATTGAAAAAAAATATCTTAATGAAATTGAAGATAGATTTATAATTATAAGAAATATCTGATAACGATTATGCCAAGAATTTGAAAATATGTGCACCTCGAATTTTGGGTCTAAACTATCATACTTACAAAGGACCCAGGCTAGTTAAAACACAACTAGGCAGTTATGTTAGCTTCAATGCACAATAAAAATCCAGTCATTATCGAATTGTGCATTATATGATTATTCAAGGAATTAATAACATACTGATAATGCCTTACATTGCTGAACGGCCATTTATAAATCCAATGAATCTGATATTTGAAGTCCTCAGAGTGTTCAGTGAGTGTAGAATGTCAACCCCTTTTTCTTTAAGCAGTAAGCACAATAACACATTTAGTTCCTTATAACTGTTATTTTTCTATGTCGCCTTTCAAATACTTGCAGTGGTTTGTGATGCACCGCCAGTATTTGGATCTACATAAAGATGGTTAGAAGGACAGCATTATGTTCTATTTTTACACCTAAGACATTTATAATAAATATCTGCCAAAAAAGCAATTAATCTGTGCTACACGTGAAGTGTTGGTTTAAAGTGACGCAACTACCTTGCTACTGGAAATGGAATTAAACAAGCAGCTGTACTGCTTGTGGAGACTTAATTTGATTTAATTGTTTATCGTAACAGGTCAGGCTGTTTTAATCTCACAAATATGTGGTAGAATATCAATAAGAAGTAGGCTGTGTAATACAGCGATTTGCACGCACTGTAAATAGCGACACATTCACCCCACTGCTAGGGAACAAACAAACTGCTGCACTACAGGTAGTCTTCCCTCCCATTTAAAAAATCGAATTACTGACTGACTTAGAGTTTTCCATGATTAGATTACTAAAGTGCATGTAAAACAGTGTATCAGATTAATGGCAAAATCTGATTTCATTCTTATTTGATTATTCCGTACATGAAACGCACGTATTAAAAACAATCACTGTATTGAATCTCAAAATCACTTTTTGTACTACCAACACAAACTTCACCTTATAACAGGTAGATCATCTAGGTGCTCCACATACACTAAAAGTGTTGCTGATAATTATTTGGCCAGTGTTAACGTGAAGATTTACCGCTCAGCACTGCAGCATGAACAGAAGACACGTACAGTAGATGAAAACAGAAATCTGGCCAAACAGAAGTGTGACCATGACCTTGCCTGTATGCTTAGTGTGTACGTAGGTAAGTACTAATATGGCACAAAAAGGACAGGAAGAGATGGACAGGGGGCGAGTGCACTGAAGGAAGAGAACATTGACTAACCCTGCACTTTTTCTCCCTGAACAAATGGTATAGGAAGCTGTCAAGGTCAGGCCAACACGCACAAGGTTAAAAGAAAACGGGTGGGGGAAAGGGAAAGGGAGGGGCGTAGGAGAGAAAAGAGAAAGATGGAAGGATAAAGCCAATAGACTGAAACAAACTGATACACCCCAGCAAAACACCCATGTGGCAGAAGCAAAAGACCCAAGAAGCACAGCAGGACTTTAACACATAATGAATGTGCAGAGTACAGAAAAAAGGAGGGTGAGGCAAAGTCAAGGAATTAAGGGAAGAGGGACAGAGCGGGTGGGTGGGGGTCGGTAAAGCAGATTGGAAGCCCACAGTGGATGTTTTCTCTTAATTAGGTATTTTTGTGCAACAAAATCCAATTTCAGTCAGTTAGTAAATAAGGTTGCTTCAAGACCACTTCATTACCATGGGATAATTGTTAAAAAAACGAAGTGGAAAATACCCAGTCATCCTTAATTCAAAGATGCAGCCTTTTCAAAGAAAGGTGGGCGACACACGTTGTTCCATTTCATTTGTATTTCCATCAAAATATTAGAGTATTCATGCAAAAGAGAACACAGTGAGACTGCTCTAGAAGAAATAACTGGTCAGGATGAAAATGGACATTAGAGAAGAGGATAAGTGGAGTCCAACTCATTTAAGAATGTGTTAAGCAAATCTTTAATTGGGAGCCAGGCAGTAAAACAGTGAAGTGTCACAGTCCTCGTTCCCTCACTTCCTGCACTGTCCCCTGTACACCGTAAAGCAAAACAAATGTAGTATTCCTCCTCAGCCTCTCTCCTTAACTACTTCCCTGCAATTCCTGAGAGAAAATACAAAACTCTTCACAGGCTCTACAATATGCACCCGTGCTTTCTTTATTATTCCAACACACCCAGTGCAAATAAGAGCAACAACCTTTCATGATCCACTTTCAGTGCTGTGTCATGACTTTCTGGTATCTCGCGGCTTTTGCATTTCAGTGCTCTGTTTACCAAAACGCACTTTCCTGATGTCTCTTCCCAATCACGGCTCAAAATAAACTTGGTAGTTCACCGGCTGCTTTCTTGTTGTTTCCCAAATTTAGAAGACAAATACAATTGTCATATGTAATCATATCAAAAGCCCACAACCTAGCTAGGGTAGCTGTAAATTCCAAGCTTCATACACAAGTCTGCTTGTATGTTTGACCAATGATACCAAGCCTGTACAAAAAAGCAAAGTTAAACAAGTACATCCTTAAACAAACGACAGCAGGTTTATTTACAGTATGACTACGTTTCCATCTCTGTTATACTTTGGTGTATCATGTCAGAGTAGAACAAGAGCTTGTGTAGCATACAAAATCTATGACCCGTCTCTCAAGGAACTTGCTGACTAGGTGAGGTTACCTTGGAAATGTTTTTTTCAAAAGCAACCACAAACTTAGAAAGTTCTCACAACAACACAGCAGAGTTACATAAATTTTCAGGACAAACACCCACCATGAGTGCCCAATCGGGTCTGCTTTTGTTCCTCTAACCGCTCGGAGGCTCTCTTTGTGTTGGCTGAGTCACCCAGTCCCACACAGAGCTGCACATCTTCGTCTCAACCCAAAAACCTCTTCAAAATACAACTGGCTTTACATAATGTTTTTCAGAAATACCTAAATCTGTTAAGTTTAGGGCAGCATACTTACGACAAACTACATTAACTTACTGTTAACGACGAGCAAAAAAAGCAAAAAATGGAAAACCTGCTGATCAATGACTCCTTGCTAAGTTGTCTGCTCTCTGGCCTAGCCTGAGACAGTTATAGCTGGCTAAAACTGCTCTAGTTTTTTACTGACCAAAAGCTAACGAGTCAAATGAATAAAATGTGACTACAGCTATTGGGTTTTGATCAAAGGCTACGACTAAAAATTAATCTAAATGAGCTTTGAGAAAAAACACCATCAGCTATCGGTTCTCTACTCTTAGAGAACGGAAGGCGCAGGTGTAAGTGCGTCCATTCCAGGGCCAGTTTAAATCAATGATAAACTAAAATACTGCTGGAACTGTTGTCACCTCGTTGCTGAAGTTATTTATCGAAAATAAATAGTGTGTAAGGTAGTCTAATTGGCTTTCCATTATTTTTCTCAAACGGAAATCACTATAAAGCGATGGTTTAAGAATACTGGGTGAGAAAGTGTGACCGAGGCTGAATAGGCATTCCTCATGCCTCTCCTTCAATGCTTATTCAGCCCCTTTCCCATCTCACACTTAGTGCTCTCGTTACGTTAATATATCTCCTCACTCTTTACTACCACCCTGGCCTGCAGTACTCTTTCCATTTTCATTAAAGGACAGTCTGAGGAGCAAATCAGACTTTCCTTTTTAGTGTAACTATCCTTCAAAGAGCTGATGTCATTTTGGTTCGAAAACACAGCTCGCTCGGTTCATTTGTTCTTTCTGTAGATGGCCGGAACATGGACCCGCATGAAAAACCTGGATGCTGAGACTAAGGCACCATTCTAGACTGTTTAAACCTGAGATTAAACAGAACAGTGTTGCCATGCCTTTCTGTATAACCCTCCTTTCCACTGTTCATTTCCCAAAGCTCAGTAATTGGAGAGCACTAACCCAATTAGCCATATAGGACTCCTACACAGCTAAAGGCTAAAGCAAGAACTCTAGCACATTAATGGCAAAAGAGGCCCCCGGAGAGATTGTTGCCTTCAACTTGAATCTTACTAGCAGAGAGTTTTAGGTGAGTTACGAGAGTTTTATCATGCCTTTCCCTCATTTATCTGGATTCCCGGCCTGGGTGAATGCCACCTCCCACATAACTCCTCACAAATAGCCATTGGCATATGCTTACAGGGGATTGGTGTATGTTCAGCTCTCGCCTTGACTGACAAATGAGGAGACATATAATCAGAAAAAAAAGAGAAAGGGAAGCCATTGTAACAGATGACCTTTAAAGGAAGAGGTCATCTCTCTCACATTTCCCTCTCTGGGTGAAGAAGAGGCAGAGCTGTGCAGAATTCTGTAATGTAGCTGCGTTTGTTTGGCGTGATGTTTTTGGAGTTTTCAATAATGCTCTGCGCCAGCGTAGATCTGCTGTTTATGAGAACTCTCTTGAACCCTCTTGAATGATTCACCCCATCTCACACCTCCAAAGAGCGATAGTCTTCAGGCCTCATATTTAATCTATCCTCCTCTAACAGTCTCCAATCATAAATCTAAGCCATGGTGCACAGTGGGCCGACATCGCTAATTGATATTACTTTCACTGCAGTATGAAGCTCATCCTGGCAGGGAACTCCATGGCTAGACATCATGGTAAGCCAAGTCCCTTTTGTGAAGAGCATGAGAAACGGTAGAGATAGGAGACAGCAGGCAGGTCATTTTTGAAGATCCACCTAATAGAAGAAGAAGATCCCCCTAATACCATTCTCAAATCTGGAGTCAGTTGGGTATCGAGTCGCCATTGCACTTCATCCGCCCAAGTTTGAATTTGTATATTCCAGCAGGTGTCAGTGTAGAGCAGAATAACAACAACTTTTTACCGTGCACTCTCATGTTGCTATAATATCACACACTGTGTGTATCAGATAGGATCCAGCCCATAAACTGATGCCATGAACTCTATGGGGACGTCCCAACTAACAATTCTAAATACTAAAACAAATAAAATATTTTATATACAACACATCTAAACTCATTCTAATGTACATTTGTTCACCCACAACGTGTTGTGGAGACCAGACAAAAAAGGAAATAAATCCAGTACACAGAATTGATGGCAGTGCATGTAAACAAAGCAATTCAGCATGAGGAAGAAGAAACTCAAATACGTAAACCAAAACATTTGAACAATAGTCTCTTATGTCATCCTGCGACCTTGAGCAGCCTCCCTATGTTCATCAAATGTTTGGCACTGGAAATAAAAGTGTTTGCTTTACAGTAGAATGTCACTCCAGCTGTCTTTGTGTCCTTTTTTGTACTGCAGTGTTCACCGTGTTCCGCTCATCAAACAGAGCTTGGCACCTTTCACTGGTGAATGAGGTGTAGGTGACTGGTTGGACAGTTCTGTTCCGGTTAACTTTAACTGGCATACAGTCTGAGGATCTTCTGCTTCATAGTAAGCAGTGTCCTTGTTGGCAACCTTCAGCTCTGAGCTGATGTTTTTGTACCCAGGAATGACAGCAGTGCCCCATTCTCTAATGTGCTCGCCCATCCTCGAAGTGCTCGTGTGTGTGTGTGTGTGTGTGTGTGTGTGTGTGTGTGTATGTGTGAGTTGGCACCACCTTGCCTCGCAATTTTTTTCTGGCTCCACATTGACTTGAAGAGTTATTTAAAGAACACGAAGCCGAGCAGGATATTTATACTCTGTGGTAATGGCGTGTTTGGAGGCTGAGCCAAACGCTTTCGTCTGTCCCCTGTGTCATCCTAAACATCAGTCCTTAGAGTGGCAGATGTACTGATCAGCGTTAGAAATCTACAGAGAACATTGTGAATATGAATATCAAGGGTCAAAAGTTTAAAAAATGGCAGTTTGTGCTTTTGTGTCACACAGTTAGGCAATAGGCTACTGTTCAAATATACATATGGTAGGCCATATGCAACACCAGTGAATAAAAAAACGACAAATTGCAAAAAACTATTGCACAGCATCTCCCAAGATGAAATTACCATAAGATAATAGACGGACAGGGGGTCATATCTGTTGTGTAAAGTGTAAGAAGTAGTGATGCACCCAAATTAAATTTCTTGGCAGAAACAGAAACCAAAATTTTAAAGCTGAAAATGGAAACTGAACGGGTTGTGTTTTTAATGGCACCTAATAAAAACTTGTTTAATGTCTTTGTTGTTGCTGCTCGTTCTTCACTGATAGGGAAGAAGCGTTTTGAATCACTTTTTACTTTTGACTGCCATTGAAATTGCATTTAAAACGACTGATTTTGACAAATAATTGTACATCTACTTTATATTGTTCATTTTTTTGCCACTGTTTCCAGCAGTCCGGTTTCCATGCCAGAGTTCACACTCTCTCACATGGCTCTGGTTTATTGTTGCAAATTCCCCAGTGCATCGATTGTAGGGCTGAAACGATTCCTAAATGAACCTGACTTAACTCAATTACTAAAAATAATCGATGCAGGATTTGTTTAATCCTAATCCATGTGACTGTATACAGTTTGCTGTATTTCTCATAGATAATTATTACTATCACGCATCACACTTATGCTGTGGGCAGGTGATATGAATATGAATGTGATTTGATGGAGGTGATTATTGTAATTAATTAATGTGATTATTAGTAAATAAAGACAGAAAATGGATGAAACAGAAAAGTCTGGGATCATTTCACATTGTATCCACTGTAAGAGTGAACTAGAGAGCCAGAGTGACATGGTGCCTACGCTCACAGTGTCTGTAAGCCGAATCACAAATATAAAAGCAATAACATTAGGTCAGTTAATGTCTAAAAATGAGTACACAGTCATGGAAAATGTTGTGTACTTATTATACTGGGAGGCGTCATTTTTCTGTTTCTTTTTTGTAGCTTTTTATTTATTCCTCTATTAAACTTTACTCGTATGTGTTGTAACTTCAGTTTTCATCCATCTTCATTTGAACAGGCTCTCTGGAACTTCAAGTCAGCATAAGCACCCTTACATAAGATAAAGGACAGAACTGGACAGCACTTCAGACATTTGCAGTAACCTGTGAGTCTGTAAATCCAGTTAAAGTGGAATTGGAAGGGGATTGGAATTCAGCCATTCAGTGTATTTCAGTAAAGTCAGAACACTGTTACTTTTGTCACGTCCTTCTGAGGAACTTCTGAGCTCTCACTGTATATGATATGCCTGCTCTGGCCTTCTTGCTCAACATAAATAGCCATCTAGATCCTTAAAGACTTGTGCAATCACGTTGTTTTTTACAAAAGACCCGGAGCATCAAACTGCTATTCATGGTCATGCTGGAAAAGTTTCATGGCACACCTGGGGTTCTCCTGTGCACTGTGCGAGGCATTCAGCCACATTACTTACTGAATAGAAAATTAAAAATTAATTTGTTTTAACTTTGTTTATGGGCAAAGCATTAGATTGGCCTACTGTTACATTTCAGCCTCAGGCTGTTAAGTGATGCTCAGTATGAAAAAACAAATCCAGGAAATATTTAATCACACTGCTACTGAAAAGGATGCCAGAGAATCTTGCTCAAACTAAAACAAGGAAACGAACCAGCGGCACAGAGTGCTTTCTGCCGTAAGGCTGAGCGCAAAGCAACCACTAGAGCTGGTCTGCAAAGACTTTAATCTCAGTCTTCATCAATACAGTCCTCTAGCCTCCTGCATTGATAATCTTTGCGTCTGCAGAATATAAATGGGAAACTGACCACATACAGGAGTTTATGGAAGGTAGTGTATTCAACTTTAATAAATATCTAACTCAATGGCTTCATTGGTCAATCACTGAAAGCTCAAAATGTTACTGTTACCATTCATTCAGCTCTCATAACATTTCTGAATCCATCATAAAACATAATGCCACAAGTACTATTACTACTGCATACACTGATCATTTTAATTACTCATAGCAGTTATTCGGTATTCCGCCTCCCATAGCCACAGAAATATGACCCCAACTGTTTCCTGAAAAATCAGTGACCTGCCAGGAAAATCAAATACAAAAATCAATGCCTCACCGAGTCTCTATACATGTTGAATGCCCAAGGCTGGACACAGTTCTTGAATCCCACTGACATATAAGGATATGGCTGATGTGTTTGGTAAAGTTCAACTTTTTAAACTCATAAGGTATTATTCTACAGAGCATTAAACTCTTGCAACAAAGCCTATGTGTTTTAAGTGACTGGCTTCAAAAGTTACATAGCAAAATCCTAGAAAAACGCAAACTCTTTTTTTAATTGACAAATATGAACTTTGTTATTGTATTAATTACTGTAATTTTAACACAAGACGGACCGAATGTTCTACGAATTTACCTACGAAGTGTGAAAATGCTTTATCTGCATCAGAGATAGTGTTAAGTGCTAGACTTGTGGAATAAGCCCAACAGACAGTAAATTGTGAGTCTCAACTAAATAAAGCCCAGCCAACAACATACATGCACAGTGACTGGTATCACCCAGCCACAGGAATTTACTTACAAAATAGCATTTAAAATAGTACTACTATTTAAGTAGTAATAGTACTGTACTAACCCTAACCCAACCCTTTCACGCTCTCTCTCTAGCTTTGCAACTACTGCGACTGCGGTAGCCTAGTGGTTAAGGTACTGGACTCTGAAGGTCCAGGGTTCAAATCCCACCTCTGCCACAGTTGGGTCCTTAAGCAAGGCCATTAACCAACAATTTCTAAGACTGTATGAGTTGTAAGTCGATCTGGATACGGGCATCTGCTAAATACCGTACTTGTAAATGTAAATCAGGCTGCTGACTTCTCTCACTACACTGAGGTTGTGATGGGCAAGCATCTAAAGGTCTAGTTTCCTATTTATGGGATGACTAAAAACCTTACCAAAATTTGTAGCAAATCACATTGTGTGCACTAGTCATTAAGTGGAAAAATGTCTACAGGCAGAATAAGGATGTTTATTGCATATACCAACAGCAGGGTGCCATCAATTACCCAACCCCCATCCAGCTCAGACTGAAATAAACACAATCATTGCATCTTTTAATAGTCCAAGCACATAAATTTCCAGACCCATAATGTCGTTTAAATGTTTATATCCACATCAGCAATTAAAAATCACCACCATCTCAATTCCTCGCTGAACAATTTTGGGACTAATGAATTGATGTAATGACTTCATTTTTTTTTTGGTGGAGGTCATACATATTTGACTAGTCTCTGGAAAAATAAGCACAAAATAAGACAAGGAGGACAGGGCTTGGATGAAACGGATCCACACTTTGAGTTTAGCTGCTCACATGGCCTGGTGGTAAGAGAATACTGGCCGAGGTTTGTAACAGGACGGTTTGTGAAACCTTGTAAAGGACTGTTGCCCTGCCCGGGTGTACCTCTGTCTTTGTACACATTCAAACCTCTACTGCTGCTTAGCCTAATAAACAAACAGGAGCATATGTATAATTGTCATTCATATATTCCATTCACAGATGTCTTGATTAATGAAAACTGACCAAAGCAGCCCTCATATCAGAACTTGGCCCCCGACAGCTTCAAAAGGGATAAGGTGGACCTTCTTGAAATGCTGAGGAAGCACTATGATAATATTTTGGGCAATGTCTAGAAAATCCTATTAGCAGACTATTAAATTCTAGTCACATTTAGGAAACCTCTAATCCAGTCAATCATATGCACATAATAAAGAGATCTTATTGCAAGATCACTGATATTCTTAATTCTACACTGGGAACTTAATGATTTATTTAAAATTGCAACCCCAGTCAATTATTCAGCCTTATTCAATAGTACAAGTAATGTAAATCATATTTTTATTTGATTTGCTTTGAATACATGGATCAATTTAAAGAACTGGACCTGATTAAAATGTGCATTGTGCCTACCCATTGGTGAGTAAACAGCAGTGTTGTTACTCTAAACAGCAAACTAGCTGGGAGAGTGAAAAATTGTGGCTGTTAAATGTTTATTTGTTTTTGGCTGTAACAATGAGTGACTGACATCACTTTACCTACAACCGCATGACTTCAGTCTAAACCTAACCGTAGTGCATTTACATCACACGGGGAAAACCATCCCACCTTACCAAGACATCCTCAGCAGAACGTTTGAATTCTTACATAATATTTTTCTAACTGGATAAAGAGGAAATGACTCTAGGTGTTCTAGGTCTATTCTATTCACCAGTCTAACGTATTTTCCCAAAGCCATTACAGTAATAAGTGCCATTATTTTAGAACTTTTTAACAATTACATATGGTGATTAATTAAGTTGAAAAGGCAAATACATTATAATTAATTGCTAGGCCATCCACATGTATTCCCTTGTTTTCAACGGTCCATGACCATCGCTCATCAGTCCCACCATGTGACTCCCTCACTTGCATAAACATGTATAAAACGCCACAATTGCAAAATCAAAATAAATAAGATGAAGTTTATTTTATATAAAAGTACACCCTATGTAGCTTATTGAATAATGTATGGAAAGTAAAAAATAAAACCGCTTATTATCACCACAATGGCTTTTCCTCACTGCATTTCCCAGCAATCATCACACTCTTGACCCACATGAAGGAGCAATGCATGTAACATATATGGATTTCAAGTTCTTCTCTAAACTCCTAAATGTCATTCTGAGATCTAGTGACTGTTAACTTTATCTTCATTATTAAAAAAGCTTCTTCATTTCATGAAGGTGTTGGGCTGACACATCCTCTCCTGAAATGGGAGTTCCCTCTCTAGATATTAATCTGAGGGAAAATGCATGACAGCTGCTTGTAATTAATCCACGTGCCAAGCATTGAGACTCAGGTTCAGTACGGAGGGAAAACTCCTCTCGATATGACTGTTTTATAGGACATCTTATGTATAATGGAGACTCAGCAAGAGGTGTACACACAGAGAGAGCAAATGGATCAAGAGGGGAAGCCTGATAGTGGTATAAATTGGACACTCAGTCTACCTGAATTTATTTGGCAATCCAGTGTTTACAATTTATGATCCAGCTTTCTTGTTTTGATACATTTTGGACTCCAGGGGCAGATCTAGGATTTTTCGCAAATCGGTGGCCGCACAGGGGAGATACTAAAAAAAAAATGTACCAGGTTTTGAAGATGGAACATCTAAATCCTTGACATTCTCTGTTGTGAATTTCGTTGACTGTCTGTCAAAATGGTATGGTCTTAAATGGCAACAAATCCTAGACTGATGTGTCTTAACGTTAAGATGCAGTTTAATGCTAGACAAACAGAAGTTTGAAAGACTGGGGCCAATCTGATTTCAACTTCCTGTGTGGGCCTGCCCTTTGATCCAGCTTTACTAAAAGCGCACCATAATTCGTTTGCACTTAAGTTACGGCTTGTGCATTAAGCCCTGGAACCAGTTGGATTTAGATAAATGCCAACATGCTAAACAAATGGCTGCTGTTTATGAGAGCATGCATAAGAAAGTATCTACCAGCACATGGCTAGGGTCATTTGTTCCCTAGATACTGACCAGACTTCAGTGTTTCCATAACAACACCATGTTGCCATGAACACCTTACGTGCGACTAATTAGGCACACTTGTTTCGCTCCGTAATAACTTAATTCAGGTTTATTTTTAGAATGCAATATTATTTTAATTACATGTCACTTATTTTAATTACATGCCACTAATTTTAGAATATAAATTCACAGAAACCGTGTTTTTCCCCGGTACCTGACTACTTAGACTAATTAAGCTTAACAGTATGTAAATGTGACATAGTAATTAGCAAATGTGCCCGAGCCCAACTGAGCAAGAAAACAATAAGACCCTAGAGGCGATCATGTCCTTTTGGGGGAGGGAAATGGTAAGATAATTGTGTAGTGCAATAACAGTAACACAAACTGCCTGCAAGAGCCTCTCCTATACAGCCACCACTCTATCTTGGATGACACTGGAAAAATGACTGTGCCCTAAGCACACTTGTCCAGGTGAAAATTTATAAGGGCCCACATTTGGCATCTACGGCCAAATCAGTTGTGGCCCTTACAGAATAAGCAGGATCAATAGCGTAAAAAAGTCAGGGTATTTACAGGACTAAAAGGCAAGAACTGGGGGAACTTGAAATTTGCAAAGCAAACAGGTTATGCATGGAATCCTACTGTCAAAACAGATGGGCGTATTTAAATGAGTCAAAACGACTGTCGTGCAGAAAGAAAACACTATGCCCCTTTATCGGGTGGAGCTGACAACGCGCTGTAAACAGAGGAGGAAAAGAAATCAGAGGCAGAGTGGCTCAGGAAAGTTCTGTTGGGAGACAAAAATGAGTTTCTGCATGCGTCTGAGTCCTACATGGCTGGAGGGAGAGTGACAGTCCTGTGACGAACCGTCACAGTCTCAGAACTAAATTAGTTCAGGGCACACAGCTGGTGAATTCTGTTGCTTCTTCTCTACTTACTTCTCAGCCAAAATCTTTCCAAAAGCAAGGAGAGTTATTACATTCCACACTGTTTCTGACTTTAAACAGCCACACCTTTTATGATATTGCTTTATGGCAGAACTATATATTTAGGGCTGACAGTTTTTAGGACATACACTACTGTGTGTGTCCATGGTTACTGATGTTGTGTATTTGGTAATGCTATGCTATTTGGTAAAGTTATGAAGATTAATGTACTTTTAATTATTGGGATCAGAGCTTTATGGGTTCTGCATTCAATGAGACCAAAGCTCCCATTTGAGAGGCAAGGGGGGCGTTTGTTGTTAAAAAATTATGTTTAAACCATACAGTGTCTCACAAAAGTGAGTACACCCCTCACATTTTGTAACTATTTTATTGTATCGTATCGTGGGACAACACTGAACATATGACACTTTGATACAATGTAAAATAGTCACTCTACAGCTTGTATAACTGTTTAATTTAAATATGGCCTCAAAATAACTCAAAACACAGCCACTAATGTCTAAACCACTGGCAACAAAAGTGAGTAAACTCCTAAGTGAAAATGGAAATTGTGCTCAAATTGTCAATATTTTGTGTGGCCACCATTATTTTCCCAACACTGCCTTAACTCTCTTTTGCATGGAGTTCACTAGAGCTTCACAGTTTGTCACTGGAATCCTCTTCCACTCCGCTACAACAGCATCACAGAGCTGGTGGATGTTAGAGACCTTGTGCTCCTCCACCTTAACTTTGAGAATCACCCAAAGAGGCTTAGTAGGATTTAGATCTAAAGACGTCTTGGAGGTGTGTTTGGGGCTGTTATCATCATGGCCCTGTGACCCAGTTTCTGAAGGGATACGATCAAGCTTTGCTGTATGTCTGTATGTCACAGTACATGCTTTGCCATTCATTATTCCCTCAATGAACCGTAGCTCCTCACAGCTGTCAGCACTCCTACATCTATATTCAAAAGCCATCCTTTGGATATAATACTGTGCATGTGCACTCAACTTCTTTGGTCGAGTATGGTGAGGACTGTTCTGAGTGGAACATGTCCTGTTAAACTGTTGTGTGGTTTTCGCCACCATGCTGCAGCTCACTTTCACAGTGTTGACAACCTTCTCATAGCCTAGACCATCTTTATGTAGAGCAACATTTCTTTTCAAACAAGTTCTTTGCCATGGAGTGCCATGTTGAACTTCCAGTGACCAGTGTGAGAGCAATAACACCAAATTTAACACACCTGCTCCCCATTCACATCTGACACTATTGGGCACAATTTGAACGTTGTACTTACTTTTGTTGCCAGCTGTTTAGACATTAATGGCTGTGTCCTGAGTTATGAGGACACAACCAATTTAGACTGTTATACAAGCTGTAGATGGACTACTTTACATTGAATAAAAGTGCCATATGTACTATGAAGAAACAATAAAAAACAACTTTTTAGTTTTGGGCTGCGGGGTTCTTGAGCACCCATAAATGGGCTAGACACACCTATATATATAT